>JAVRXN010000009.1:91499702-91755900 GCA_033556935.1 Timema podura
AACAAAATTCATAAAACCTAAAAATTTAATTAAAGAGAACTTTGTAGTTAAAAATGAGTTTTGCAAAATTAAAACCAAACACTTTCACTAAACATTGCTATGAGGGATGTGTGAAGCTTCTAAACAAACAGCAATTTCGCTCATAAAAAAAAAAAAAAAAGCTTTGACAATTACAGCTAAAATACTTAATTTATATTTAATTATTGCCATTCTCAGCTGTTATATACATTACATATTAATATTAATTTGAAAATAATCTGACGTAAATTGATTTGTAAGCTTTGATAATGATTAATTTATTAGATTATAAATAAATATTACAAACAATTGTGGAATAAAATATTTTCTAGGTGTATGACTCAAACAGGTAGTAAGACGTGGTGCTAGAAAAATAATACTTATTTCTAAATGATTTTAGTCCATGAAGTTAGTTAAATAAACACAATATATCTTTCCAAGCATAAAACAACGAACCAAAAATATTCTAACTTCAGTTTCATATATTTGATTCGAGTTCACTTCGAATTGAAAAACTGGACTTTACACACCTCTAAAGTAATTTGCTAGTGTTTGAGTGATTCACAAATACACTCAAATAAGACAGTTTTTTAATTTTGGTTCTAACCCTCAAATTAATGGTTCTTTACTGATGACTACTAATTTTTGAACAGTTGAAATTTTTTTTAAATGTTTCTAATGTTTTTGTTCAAAATGAGTAAATAGGGAGAGTTTTACATGGTAAATAAGAATGTATTTAGTTTTTCTAAAATTAATAATTTGAGGTTAGTTTATTGCCGATTGTGTTTGTTAAATTTTGTCTCAGACTAAACAGACAATTTGAAAAAGTATAAGTAACTGTAAAATTTATTCTTTTTAAGCTTGGGAAAACAAAGAACTAAAATTTTAATGTCAAATATGGATGTTTATACGAAAAACAAAATATATTCATGTAAACACTTATATATATATAATTCTTCTGTACATGTGTATGTCACTGAACTACTCCTAAACGGCTGGACCGATTTTGATGAAATTTTTTGTGTGTGTTTGAGTGGGTCCATGGATGGTTTAGATTCACAATTGGACCCGGTAGGTGGCACTGCAATCGGGTTCTATGATTTTTTTTATTTTTTAGGGATTTTTTGGGGGTTGGCTGGACCGATTTTGATGAAATTTTGTGTGTGTGTTTGAGTGGGTCCGTGGATAGTTTCGATTCACAATTGGACCCGGTAGGTGGCACTGCAATCGGGTTCTATGATTTTTTTGATTTTTTAGGGATTTTTTGGGGGCCTTTTGGGGGGATCAATAAAATAAAATTAACTGTACCCGGCATACAAATTTGTAAGCAAGATTCGCAATTTTTTTCGATACAGGTGATATTTGTGGAGTTGTGGGCAAAATTCCAAAATTGAAAAGATGTTTATTTTGTATGTTGTCTTGACAACACTGAATTTGTAATATTTGTGTAATTCACTAATTGGAGTTCATTGTGAATTTGTAATAGTGATGATCACATAGTATTTGTTTTATTATCGAATACACTATGCCACCCAAACGAAAAGCCAACGTTCGGGCAGGACAACGTCTGTCAGGTCCGCTAATATATATATATATATATATATATATATATATATATTAGTTTTCAACCCGAGGGTTGGTCTTGGCATGTTTCCTGTCCATCTGGAGCTGGGAGCCTACTTAGACCTTCAGAAAGTTAGTGCTGCTCGCCTCATCTGGGAGAAAGCAGATAAATTATGAAAGTCCTGAGAGTGCAGTAGTTTCCTGTTGCTCTTTGCACTGGATTTCTATACGCGAGCAAGAAAGAGCCTACCAATTTTTCCAGAAAAGTACTCTCACATACCTTCCAGGGATCTTTTACATGTCACAAACGACATGAGACTGAGGTTCACTATGAAGGATGTTGTACTGCAGATGTTTGTAGCTCAAAAAAAAAAAAATCTGTCAGCTTCAGCTGGGTTTGAACCCACTCACATCGGGTTCTGAGGCGAGCACTTTACCGCAAGATCACCGAGGTTGACTTTACAACATATAATAGGATGAATATATAACTAGTAACATCAATATATTACATACTTGTATTTGGGATGCTGACAGAGCAGTGGGGACAACACGACCACCTCATACTCGCAAGTGGACGTTTCTTTGATGGAGTACACCTCATGTTTCCCATGCAGATAGCACACATACAAGGCCTTGGTCATACGCTTTTTACCATTCAGGTCACACTCTGTACCATCTGACATGTTTAACTGAAGGTATGGCATGTTCAAACCGTCAATCTTTTTAACAGGCATGTCTTCGACTGCTCTGTTGTCCAAATATTCTAGCTCCTTGCCTAAAACAAAGTAGCATTATTTGTTTGTGTAAGTATACCAATCTTTATTTGTATAAGACTTATGTTTTAGTGTGTACATTTTAAAGGGACCACCTTGGTGAGAAATTGCCGCGCAGATGTTCAGCGCTAACGCAATATTTAATACTATGAAGCATTCTTTCAAATTATGTTGGCACCAAGATAAAGTGTAAAGATTCCAACAGGGCTCTTTTTGCTTAACAAAGCTATAGTTTTGAGTTTTATTGGTGGGAAATTAAAAAAGTGAAAATGTTACACTATCTCATTTTCAGATAATTTTTAAGCATATTTGTAGAGCTATGAGAATTGAGCTATGGGATTGCTGGAAAAGGTTTCTAGTTTTAGCCTTCCTTTCCAAACAAATACAAATAGTTTTTTGATAGGCTCATAACAGACGATTTTAAGCTACTTAAGCACTAGCAGCGAGCTTTCTTCTTTACCTTAAGATAAGAAGTTTTACCTTGAGATAAGAGGTTTTAGTGGTTCCCCCACCCTCTTTTTCATATTGACATGACAAATGGTGGTTGTAGGTGAAGGGCGAAATGGAAAGTATGCTTATACAGAGTAGAAAAGTAGTTCCAGAAAACTACACACACCATTGTAATTTAAACAGTGTGGTCTGACAGTGATTGATAATTTCTCGTTGACCGAGGTGGCAGCTTTAACACACAAGTTATTTAAAAGTTTAATCATGTCACAGATAACTCAATCTCGTTTGATATCTAGATACTTACCGAGTTTACCAAACTGTGTGTTGTCCAATCGACCCAGGTAATATTCTTGTAACTTCACCTTCTTCCCCTCTCTCTCCTCGTGGTATTGTCTGACGTACCTCCCATGGCACACCTCGTAGGTCCAGTACGACTCTAACTGTAGATATAAAATTATCTCTAAGGAAAAGCTCTTTTTTTAAAGGTATTTTGTTATATTTGGAAGAAGATACAGGAAAGGTGGAGAAACACATAAAAGGTACAAACACAATATGGTTACAATGGAAACAAGAATACATTTCACACTTTACATTGCTGCCACTGGACAAAGGGGTAAATGGCTCTCTCTTGAACTATGTTTCATTCTATCAAAACTCATCTGGAGGGAGTGTGAAACACAAATTCCTAAAAGAGGAAACCAAAAAACACAAAAAAGAGAAAAAAGTAAATTGGTAAGGAATGATAGGACATATAGGATAGAACAAGTAAAAGAAATAACAAAAAGGAAAAACACACGAAATGAACATTGGATGCAAATATGTAATATATATTTTTTAAGAAAACCCTCTTTTCGCGTTGCGGGTTTCACATTTCCTCCTCATGAGTGTCAATAGAATGAAACCTAGGTGGGGGGGATTGGGTGTGGTAATGATAAATTTTCTTCAAGAGGCAGCCAATACCTCTTTGTCCAGTGGTAGCAATCAATGTAAAATATCTTCCATAAAAAAGGCCATATTATGTTGGTTCCCTTTTATTTGTTTCTATCAACTGCTTTGGTGGCTAGATGGTGTAAATCATCACTCTCGTGTTAGACTAGACTGCCAATGACAGGGAGATTGGGGTTCAAATCCCAGTTGGGTGTATTGAGGGTAGTTTTCGCTCTCCCTTCACACATATGTAGGTAGCCTACATTTCCTATAAATTTAACCTACCTCATCCCTAACACATTAGAGTGATTATTAACTATAATACATTCATGACCTAGTTAACTTGGATGACAGCTCAAAAAGTTACTAGAAATAATTCCTAATATATCCCTACGCCAACAGCTGACATCTTTCACTTTGGAAAACTGTAATGAAAATGTATGGTAATGTATGAATTTTAGGCCAATATTATTTATATATTAATTTGAGGTCGGCCACAAAGCTTATTTATCATTTTATTCTACTTAAAAAAATATTATTCACACCACTTTCACAAAAGATCTAACTAACAGAGCTTCAAAATGGTGACTGACAAATTGTGATTGAACATAATGGAAACAAGATCTTTACAATAATGCACCCACACAGTGGATACAAATATTTTATTCAGTTGAATATTTTGAAATATGATAAAATAATATATTATCTATATAAAAAATGAAAAGTATTTTCTCTTTTCAAAGTAAAAAGATGCCTGTATTAAAAGCCATTAATGTATGCACTATATTACACATCATAGATAACATTCCAAAACAGAGAATAAGTACTTTTAGTTACGTTTAAAATATTGTTTTGTATTGGGTAAAAAGAAATTATTAAAAGTTACAAAACAATGTAAGAAAACTTAAGTTTACGTTATTTTAAATGTATAATATAGCATGTACTTAGCTAAAAAACCTAACATTTATGACAAAACAGTGATCTTTTACAAGTGTTGGCAACCCAAAACCTAAACATATGATTTTTGAACTGTCATCCAAGTAAAAACCTATAATGAACACTCTATATGTATAACCAGCACAGGTAGTAAGATGCCATGCTAAAAAAAAACCAGTGGTGTTGATATCATTAAAACAAAAATTGTCATTTTATTTAGAGTGGTCAGCATAAGGATTTTTTGTTTCAGTTGTATAGACACTATTATATCTACTGGGTAGCATTTCTTATAAAGCTAATGAAATGTGCTTGATTCACAACTGCATGGTATTGTTTTATCTCTTCGAATGTTTTTATTATATATTGGGCTCGTACCCGCCATTTACACTGTAAAGTAGTATTCGATTGTTTCCATTATTATAAAAGTTATAAGAAAGGGACTTAATGTAAGCAGTCAAAGTAAGACTGCTGCATTTCAAGGTAGATGGAGTAAACATGTACATTTTTCAGGTTAGGTAGACAAATAATTTCTCACCCGATATGAACATGACAACTGAGTGAACAACGGCTGCAGCAACTGAAGAGGACTTGGTCCAGAGTAAGTGTCAATGGTATCCTGGAACACATTTCAATATACTAAACCAGCAAAGAACAAAAAATATTTCAAAATATCACAAACAAAATGAATGTTAGGCCTATGCAGGCGATATTTGGTTTTAAAAAGACTCAAGTGATTTAACTTACCTTTTCCTTTTCTTGAAACTGAGGTAATAAACATTTATACTTTTCGTTATTTTCCGATGAGACTACAAGTGTCTCCGCATCAAGAGTATCCTGTAAAGATACTAAAAGATAATTAAGACATACAATAAAGAAATTTGAACATAAAATTCATTTAGGCCCTTAGTTGCCAAATTAAAGAACTTTTATTAATTAAAGTAAATATGGTTGAATCTAATATTTAACTCTTTGTAGAGAGTTTATATTGCGGCCGAGATTAGCAGAATTAACTCAGCGTCTTGATTAAGAACTCAGCAATCATGGTTTGAACCTTAAGTCGAGGACAAATGAGGGCGGGACTTTCAAAAGGTGCTTTACCTTCTTCAATACATGTGAATGCTGTTGCATTTATTGTTACACTCCTCATTTATATTTCCTTGATTCATTAACTCGATAGCTCTTTTGTTAATCTGCTGATTACAACAAAAGGCCATGGTTTTGATAACGTATCTTCAAGTCGGCAGTTTTATTCAGGGGTGTACCATGTCTAAGGGGTCGTCCATAAACCACGTAACGCATTGAGGGGAGGGAGGGGGGAGCTCTAATGTCTACATACTGTTACATGGGGGGAGGTTGGGGTACATCAAAGTGTTACGTAACACAGGTCTTAAACTAAAATTCTAAAATTGAAAAACAATATTATTGTTCATGTTTTCACCTTTGATAAACATACTTATGGATAACTTCCACATATCTGTGGCATTGAAAATGCAAGCTTATCACTTACTTTTTGTTTATCAATATTTCGAATATGCTTAGGTGGCATTGTCTGCCTGAGACTATGAAAGCCAAGCACATTCGAAAACACATATTTTCATGCGATGACAGTGACATGTTTATACTCACGGTACTTGTTTAGATTTGTCCAATCTACTGAACCCTCACGTGCTTTTAGTTGGATAGCAACTGTCAGTCTAAGAGGCCTTAATTTATAAGTATAGTTGAGTTTGAGTATAATTTAAATGACTACTGCACATTCTTTTACATAGGCTGTGAATAATCACTTATGTTTGTATAAAAACCAAAATAATTTCTTCAAAAAGAGGAAACTTGTTCAATGCTTGCATATAACAAGTGATATCCAGGAAAAAAAGTGGAAGAGTCTCAAAAAGATGTAGTAGTGAAATGGAAAGAAGCAAAAGTATAGAATTTATCTCGAGTCAAGTTTGAGGAGTTCATCAATAGTGTTATTTCTTCATACCAACAGCATGTTATGAAAAGTAAAGCTTCAAATATCATTAATTATTCACAAAGGGGAGGTGTATTTAAGCCTATACCTTTTGCCTTCTGATAAATCTAATGTTTATGTATATAAATGCAACTATTATACACATGCTATGGTGGCTGCATTGTCTAAATAGTCATTCTCTCAGTAGACTAGACGGCTGATGTTGGGGAGATGGGGTTCGAATACCAGTCAGGACTTCTGAGGGCTGCTTTTCCTACATGGTTTCCCACTCACCTTCTATGAAAATACTGGTAAATTTTCTTTAAAATTCCACCTTTTTAGTATACATTTTGTAGGGTGGTATAGTCAAATTGTAGTTATTATAATTATTTTTATTATATTTATCTAATGGAGTAGAAATGAGGAAGATAGAATTCTAGAGGTAATCTACCCTCATTAACGTGGAGAGATATTATAAAACCATTTAGGGAAAGCCACTCTGAGTATACCCGACAGGTATTCGAACCCCAATCTCTGCTTCATTGGCCATCTAGTCATTTTCAAGAGTGAAGCCAGGATCCAGGATTGATGTTGGAACGAAACATGAGTCTAGGTATTAATAAGTTAACTAAAGTAAAGTTGTAGATTAATCCAATAATAATTTAGAAAAGTTGTATACCTAGAATTATTTAAATAGCTCTCTATATGATGATAATATGACTATCATAAAAAGTGCACAATATTAAGAAAAATGTCTTCCCCCAGCATCAAGCATCTGATGTGGGCACTTTAACATCATCAAAGGGCCATCCTAGTCAGCACATAGTAGTGCCGCGGCATCTTGCTCTTACTCAGATCGAAAACCTGACATCCATAACATAAATATAGCAGAGGTTTTTTCTCATGAACCTGAGGAATTTGAACGCAACGTTTTTATGTCTGTACTTGGCTGTCTTATCTGTTTGTATGTGTAGCTATCCATAAATAATAATACTCTCTGAAATTATTTATGTCCAGGATTTAAAATGGATTTTAAGAAGTATTAATTCTGAATCCCGCCTTTAGTATCACAAAACTTCCCTATGAAATAATTACATACATTCTTGATTAGAAAAGCTATGTAACACGGGGGGGGGGGGGGGGGGGCTAAAAAGGTAGGGAAGAAGCGTTACGTGGTTTATGGATGACCCCTAATGTGTTAGGCCTATTGTTTGAAATCTTAGAGAATATTTAAGTGGTGATATCCTCGCCCTAGAGCGGATCGGCTCAGAATGTAATATTGCAACATTTTCGAGTCCCGTTTTCAGTGTGAGCACGTCTAAGGTAAGAGTAATATTTGGCTAATGTGCTAATTGGCTGCCAGAGTTGTAATATCTAACCAAGCTACACCTTAAACTTCCAATGAATTGATGAAAATCGTGCTTATACTTACAAGGAGTTCATTTCCATTCCTGCCGGGCCAGTTAATTTTAAATAACACTGTGTCGTCAAAATTCTTTATGTCAATACTAGTCGTGACATAAAAAGTTAAATACAAAACACACAAATGACTAAATATCATTGTCAAAGTTTCTTCATCACCAAAACAATACAAACAATTTAGGAACTAATCCTCACTTAACAATTTTAGCAGCACTCCTGATAATTCGCCAATTATTGATACACACGTCAATAACAGCTGTTTTAAACAAATGACAGACGCTAGAGCAATGGCGAGTGTCAATAAACAAATAAACCAAAATAGTCCTGTTTCAATGTCATATTATTAACTTTCGAAATAAATTAAGTGAATTTATTTTCAAAAATAAGTTGTGAAACTAATTCTGTTGTTATTATTTACTGATGGCTTTTAGTTAAAAAATTAACATCAACGTAGCATTTTTAACTAGTTTTAACAATCGATCATTCAGTAAATAGCCGAGAAGATGGTCGATAGTACTGAATCGATAACTGTAATTGTGTTTTTTATTAAAATATTCCGGATGCAAAACTGGACCATAATTTGGACAGAAATTACTCATTTTTGATATATTTTTTATTGCAACTTTTCAAAACAATTATCTAACAATTGTTTGGTTAAACAATAATCAAAATGGCAAGTACAATATATATTTTTGAATGGGATTATGCTTTGTTATTGCATTATAATTTGTTTACATTTCACTTTCATTAGAAGGGAACGCCTCTTTTTCATATTATTTTAGATTTTTTCTGATTTCAGTCTCACAACGTAAAAGTTTGTGATATTGGCGACGACGTTAAAGAAGCATTGAAAAAATTTCGTTTTCGAAAGCATGAAAACAACGCTGCGCTCATAAGTAAGTATTCATTGAAGTAAAACGAAACTTTTTTTGACACAATCCCGTGTATAGTTTGTTGCAAATTAAAGTGTTTCCTTTAAATAGTGTTGATTGTCAAGTCATTAAACTACCAAATTTAATTTACAAATATTATTTTCAGTGAAGGTGGATCGCGAAAAACAGAGAATATGCGTTGAAGAATTATTTGAGGTAAACAAAATTATGTAATCTACATTGCCTCTCATGCTCCCATTTGTAACATAGGCCCTGACCGGCGAATAAGGTATTCGAAACAGAGTTGTAAGTTAGTAAAATAAAAATTGTTATAAAACAAAATTAATATTTTCACAAGAGGGCCCATAGTATAACTTTAAGTTTCACATCGGTTGCTATATTCAATAAACGTAAGTTAATACTTTGTTAAAATTCTTATCAGACAATGATCTTAATGATGTATGTAATATATTTAAATTATGATTATTTAAATATAATATAAATTGATTAATAGACCTATAAAATTCAAACTAGAAACTTAATTCATTGTAGAAATACCTTTAACTTTTAATACAACATTGATGCGGTCCAATTTTCTTAGGAAGAACCTTATCTGATGGTTAGAAAAGTTACAAGATATATTTTCACATATTCACATGTCAATTCATGTGAGATGTAGCTGTCACTATTGATAAATAGTCTAAAATAGCACTAATTGTAGGGACCTAAGTAAAATGTTATCATTTTTGACAAAATAAATATTTTTGTCTTTTCTTAAAGTTTCTTCCTATCAAAATTCTACTATACCAGTCAAACACTAGTGAAAATCATGTGAATGATGCCAAACGACTATTGAAATGGTAGCCTATGGATGAGTCAAAACCAGAATTGGCAGAACTTCACCTTAAAGCCAAGAACATGGCTCTTGACAGGGTGTAATGCGGCCACTTCTTTCCAATCTTACCAGATTAATAATGGTGGAGCTTCTAAAAAAATCCAACACATTGTGATTCCATTATAGTTAAGATAGCTAGTCACTTATAGCTAATTCTGTTAGGTACAGTACTAAGAATGTGCCAAGGAAAAAACACTTTGTTTTTATATAAAGGTAGTTCAAGTTTTTAATAACTAATTAAAAAGTTAAGGAAACCGAGTCAGTAATGAATGGGTGCTGATTGAAACTGAATCCAATAGGTCAATATGAAAGAAGCATCTTATGTTGGTTTGTGCATGTTGCGAGGATGAGAGTGGATCGAATGATGAAGCAAATATATGAAGGTAGAGTGTGTAGATCAAAAGGAAGGGGTAAGTCATGTAAGAAGTGGGTAAATGTGGTAGACGAATGTGTGAAAAAGGGAAACATTAATAGTTTTAAGAATAAAAGAGCATGTATGACTCGGTGTATGGATGTTGTTGAAACGAGGGGAGTATGCAAGGATAGGGAAGGGCGGAGAAAGTTAGTGAGGATGGATTAAATATAGAGTTGATGTTTTTTGAGCTAAATGCACACTTTATTTCCTACCCTATAAGGGAATGTCCTGATTAGGTATGTATGTATATAGGCAGAAGACTCTTTTATTGTTTTCATCTAATCTAACTTATGTTGCCGATTGTTTTATAAACCTAGGATGTGAGTATAGATGAAGTGAGGGAATTCCTTCCAGGGCACCAGCCCAGATACGTAGTTTACAGCTACCGTATGGCGCACCAAGATGGAAGAGTGTCCTTCCCAATGTGTTTCATCTATTACACCCCAAGAGGTAGGTTTCAAAGTACAGGTTGAAACTCTTTAGTCTGGAATTCTGTGGTCCAGAAAGTGTTGATTCTGCTGCCATTAATTAATTGCCTGTAATTAATATTATCAATTTATTGAATATTTTTAAACATTTCTTACTAAACAATTTAAAATGTTTTTAAAAAAATAAGTGTATAATGTGGTCTCATGGTCTAAGGCGTTACTCTCGCAATGGACTAGACTGCTGATAACGAGAAGATTAAAGTTCGATCTCGGTCGGGTGCACAAAGGGTGGTTTTCCCTAAATGGCACACCACTCCCTTCGTGTAAATGCAGGTGCACTTCCTTTGAATTAAACCTTACTGATCCCTAGCCCATTAGTGTAATTAATACATAGGTGTATAGCCCAAACAGGTAGTAAGACATGATGCTAAAAAAATTTAACTAAACTATTACATTTATCTAATTAATTATGTAAATTTGTGTGACCATTCTCAAAGAATCGGCAACAGGCCATAACACATTTTAACTCACTTGTAGGTAGCTCAAGCTGTTTTACCTAATAACTCTCATCCTTCTTCAAACTTTCCCAGATTCTTTTTTCATAGTTCTGCTCCCTAATCGCCCAGTCTACAAAACAAGATTAGTGATTTTTTTAAGATTGGAGGTGTTTTCTTGAGAAATTATATCTTATTTTCTTTGATTCAGACAGTCAGATAGCGCTGCAGATCATGTATGCTGGCACGAAGCTAGCTCTGCAGAAGGAAGCAGATCTGACTCATGTCTACGATGTACGTGAACTTGATGAACTAACAGAGGAATGGCTACAAGAAAAGTTGGCAAAGTGAAATTATTTGTAAAACTCCATGTACGAAACACACCATTTAAAAACATATTAAAAAAAGCTAAGACCAGTGTCTCACGGTCGAATTGTTAAGTAAAACAAATGTTTGAATTCAACACGTGCTCAACAAAACTGATTGTGTCACATTTAGGAGGGAAACTATGTATTTGAACCTATTTCAGTCAAGTCAAGTCAAATGTGCCAAATATATATTATTCAATCAAAGACTTTTTTTATAATATATTTTGTTATTCATGAAGTATAAAAACTTATAACTTAAATATCATCCATAGCTATATAGATAATGCAGAAGAGTCAGAATACATCCCTCTGAAAAATAAGTTAAATGTTAAAATTATTTTCCATCTAAACCATATTTGTAGTCTAGTGATCCAGAAGTCCAGGGTTCGATCCCCGGCACTTCCAGAATTTTTTTAATGAAGCAGTGGGTCAGGAACAAGGTCAAACTCGGCCTCAGGAGAACAAATGAAGAGCTAGTTGAATAATTAAGTAAAAGTTCCAGTCTAGAAAACTGAGATTAACTGGCAGTTTGTTCTGCTTACCACATGAAATCCTCTACCCACAAATGTTTATACTATCATCGCTAACCGTGGTGGACGCTTGGTCTGTTTAACTCGCTTGTGGGCTCACGCCATGGAGTAATATTCTTGTTTACATCAACTAATGTTAACTAAGCATTACAAACCCTTTGTTTTTTCAGGGGGGGGGGGGCTGAGAGGGGTGTTGTACCCAATTAAAAAACTACTAAAACCTAAAAGAAACTTGTGTGTTTAAAGTCATTAACATTAGGATGCTCTATTGTTTGGGTGTTATTGCAAAAACTAGGGATGGGTACTTGGAAAATTTTTAAAATACCTAATTTAATGTTTTTTGTGTGCACCGTAGTACTACTTGGTTACACTATTCGAGTATTTATACCAAAGATTTAGGGCTGGGGAAGTTGGAATTTAGAGGAAATGTACCCATATTTGAATGAAAAGTGGAAAATCATTTAGGAAAAACCACCCTCAGTACATAACATCCAGATCTTCCTCCCATCGGCAGTTCAGTCTATTATGAGGGTGGCTCCTTAGACCATTTGACCACTGAAGTATTTTTTTTTTTAGATTTTTTAGCATCGCTTCATTCTACCTTTTCAGGTTATACGCTACTGAAGTAATTGAATATCATCATAATTATTGTACTACAGCAAAAATTGTTACATTTTTAATAGTTTTAGTTTCTTCAACAACTTAAGAATTATGGTGACATCAGAATTGAAGAAATAAACATGTGTGGGAAGTTAATTTTATTTCTTCTTAAGTCAACAACCTGCATATTGGTTTGATGTGATTTCTATCCGCCCAGAGCCGAGTATGCATTAATCCTTTTCACTGGTTAGTGCTGCCCACACTATGTGGTATAAGTTCTCTGTACTAAGGGAGTTAAGAGAGTATGATGGTACCTTGTGAGCTTCCCCGCTGAATGAGCAGTCTATCGATTTTGACTGGGAAAGGTATTTTCACTTATCTTCCAGGTTTTTTTTACATTCCTTAATCAACATGAAACCAACAGCTTTATTTCCTCTTTGAAGGAAGTTGCGATACAGATCCATATCGCCCAAGGAAAATTCCGTTGACCTCGGGTGGGTTTGAACCCACGAACATCGAGCACATGAACATGAGCCGAGCACTTTTTTTACCCTAAGACCACCTAAGTCAAGTATGTTTCACTGTTTATGTGTAATGATTTAGTCATTGGGACACCTAATTCAAACATTCAGGTTTATTATTTCTTAGATTCAGATTTAATATCTAAAATTAAAATTAGGATTATTATAGAAGTGAATTCGACCCTTCTATAATAAAAACCAATAATATTTTGGCCTAATATCCAGTTTTACTGATTTTACATTTAAGTATTGATTTTCATCAAATTTAATTAAAATGTCAATTTTATTTAGAAAACTCGTATGCAATAATTAGGGTGAATGAAACGGTGTTGAGTTGCAGCAAAGTAGATAGAAAATCAATGCACATTCTCTGCTCGGCCTTTCGTTGCAATCTATGAATCTTGAACAAGTTTCCAAAATCATATTAAAATAAGTAGTTCCCCCACTATCCCCCTGACTCTCATAAAAGATTAGGTTGGTTTTCATTTTTAAAACCCTAAATTTTTACATTGATCCTGATAGTAATTAAAGGCCTACAAGCTGAGTAAATTATATATATGGCAATGGAATATGTTGTAGCAAAGTTGTTTGGCCCAAACATTTAAGACCCATCTACAGACTCTGTATCTATAAGTCCATGGTTCGTAAGACATCAATTCCAGTACCAGATTGCTCTCTCTACAGTCCTGATCTGTATCTGTACTTCTTAAAAGTTAGTCGACACGTTCCAAGGACAAGTTTATACGAATTACCAATCACATTTAAGTAAATAGGTGTACGCACATCCAAATAAAAACACTAATGGCAGCGAAAGGATCTATTGAATTATAAGTTTGATAGTTCAAGTCGTGTTATAAATATTATGTATTGTGACTGTATTTAATCTATATTTCAAGTATAACCTCGACATTTTCTCAAAAAGTTGTTTTAGATTATTTCATTGATCAGCTGCTCCTTATTCTAGACTATTTTCTTTCAGAGTGTTTTACTAGACAAAGTGTATTGATTATCTCATTGGTTGGCACGGTCACATGATTAAGGATACTAACGGTGTAGACACAAATAGAATTTCTGAGGACCACTGACCTATGGATACAGAGTCTGTAGAAGGGGCTTCACAAGGTTTGACTGTGGGACATAATTATATAAAAGCCTAGATAGTTAAGTGAGGTGTTTCTTAATTTTCTTACAAATGAACATCTGAAGTACTTTTTGGAAAATACACTTATTTTTGTGGTCAACAATAATATAATTTAATGTATTCATTTTGTTATTATATAGGTATAGTATCCAAGTGATAGTTGCAGATCTCATGAATTGACATAATATATGTGGAATATCTAGTAATTTTTTCTATTATGTCAGATGTCCATTTGTAAGAGAATTGGGGCATATTATTGTTTGAAATTGCTTAGCAAAGCTTGTTGATGTATTACAATGTTGCAGGTGAATGTTTGGATACATTTTTATGGTAGTTTTTGGTGGCTAAGAGGAACTGATTATGTATGTAACTCCTTTTTGGCATGATTTTAAACCTATCCCTCTCCTTCTACAAGCAAAACTTTTCTTGTATCCCACAGAAACCTCACCAATTTTTTGTATTTGTAAATGACATAAAAGAAGCTTGCAGCCTTTGCTTGCCACCCAAAACATTCCAACTCCCATCCTTTATGTATTTATTGTTATTTTTTACAATACACAAATAAAAAAAAAATATTAACTGTTAACAAGATTTGTTTTTGAAACCTATTTAAAATTATAAAATTAATATTGTAAATTCTTTATACCTTGTCAACAATTTAGAGTAATCTATTGATTTGTACTCATTTGATAAAACTAAAATAAACTAAAAACCATTTACTTTGTGTGTTCTATTACACCTCATGATCTATAGTCCTAGTTTTTATTTTATGGTGCATGTCATTTTTTTATATCTTATCTCGGTTAATTTTCAAATAAATTGAAAAATGACACCTGGACACAGGAATCAAACCTGGGACCTTTGGCTTAGCGTCCAAATGCTCTACCACTAAGCTAATCATTGATGTAGTTATTTGTATTTAAATTTATAAGTAAAATATATATATTTTTTGCACCTCAATACACATCTAGGCTATCTGCATTTAATTACTTTAAGTGTTAAGGGTGGGAGAAGTATATTAAACAGAGGGCAATGTACCCAGATTAGCTTGAAGGGAAAGGGAGAAACTGGGAAAAAGTCACTCGGCAGGCCCGACCATGATACAAACCCCAACCTGACTAGATGAGCTTAACCTCAGTTCATCGAGTCGGGGCTCATAAAGTCTTCAACTACAAATTTTGATCCCTTTAGATGACTGATCGCAAGAATTGTTGCAAGATTGCTGTGTTTGTTGGATGATGCCACACTGTGGATAATCCAGTTTCTTACCAAAGTTCATCCAGTTCATATACGCTTGGAATGTTGCTGGAACTAAGACTCTACAGTTAAAATAAAAACGTTTAAAGAATTTTGTGTTTTGCAAACTTTCACCAGCCTAACCAGCCCTTCCAAAAAACACCTGCTATTTTATAAAGTATAGCCAGATATTCTAAATTTTAATTAACATTCAACCGCTACATTGGCCGAATGGTCAAGAGAGTCATTCTTGTGTTAGACTGGCTGAATGAAGCCTGCAATACCGGGGTTTGAATCCTGGTCAGGTCTACTGAGGCTGGTTTCCCACTCTCCTCCCACACAAATATAGGTACACTTCCTATAGTATACAAACTTTCTCACCCCAAATGCGAGTTGATTACCTCCAAAATGTTTCCTTCCACATCCCTACCTGATTAGAGTAATTATATATTCATATGACCTGAACAGGTAATAAGATGCTGTTAAAAAATTAGTGACAAAGCTAGACAAAACAGTGCAACTGGGAAAGACAATCTAAGACGTCCCATCAAAATCTACGTCAATTTATTTATCAGACTAACTAATATCAAATTTTATGCTTAATAAAACTTAAAAGTATGTCGCATGCCTCATAAAAATATTTTGGTTCCACATGTAGGAACACGTACCACAGTTTAGAAAACAGAGGGAAAATTAAAATTAGGTGGGTTTGCAGAAAGAATGGAAAAAAAATTCTCTTTTGTACGTTTATATATTTAGTGGACTATAATTATTTTATAAATACATTTTTTTACACACACAATGTATGTTTTTGTGGACAAATGGGCATACATCGTTCCAACATTATGGTTGTTACATCCATTTTCCAAAGACCATAAATAATACAAAATTTGTGACCATAAAACAAAAATTACATTGGCTTTGGAGAGATCTTGACAATGGCGATAAGGTGAGAAAATGTTTTTTCCCCTTTAAATTAAGAGTTTTAGTTTGTGCGTTATAGATAATTTTTTGGTAAGTACTGTATGTCTTTTCATATTGAACTAAGTATTTTCAACATAATTTACATCTTGGCAGTATTTTTATTAGTGAACAGCAATTAATCTTAACTTTGAATCGATTTCACTGATATTTGTATAGATTTAAACTATATACAAACAATTTATACAATCTACAAACTTAGCCTCTACCACGAATTGCCGTGGTTGTTTCATATAGCTCAAGGTGACCAATTACCTCATTGTGTCTTATCATACCCACCATGACAAATTACTTCATTATGTCTTATCATACCCACCATGACAAATTACTTCATTATGTCTTATCATACCCACCATACTTCCTATGTGCGTTTCAAAGGTATGTGTCAAAAAACTGGTTCGAATGATCATATTCAAACAAGCATACAAAGTTTACTTTAGTAGGTAGTATGCATACTGTCATGTAGAATGATTAGTACATAAAATAATGTTTACTTAAATTATTTATTTGAAAAGGTAATTATTTTTCCTGGATTTATTGATCATAGTAAAGTCAAGTGGAGGCCACTGGAATGAAGTTTTTGAGGAGCATGTTAGCTCTCACCAGAAGATATAGGATTAGGAATGAAGATAATAAGGTCTAGAGTTGGGGTACATGAGATAGTAGAGAAAGTTAGGATGATATGATATGGACACTTATGGAAGGGGAGAGGATTCCAAGAAGATTAATGGAAGGAAGAGACCACAAGGGAGACCAAGTAAGAGATGGAACAGATAGCAGCAAGTGAGAGGAGAAGAGCGGAAGAGAGTGCAGGAGGAAGAATGGTGGAAGGACAGAGGGCGGTGGAGGCATTTTACTAAACAGACCCGGCCACAGGCTGGTAACAGTTCATGATGAGTAAAGTCAAAGGCAAAACTGAATTATCAATAACTAAGATAAGCCTCGTTATTGTGGACTTTGTAAGAAACAAAGAGAAAACATTTTAAGTAGAGACAAGACGCTCGAATCCTATGGTATTCGAGAGATTTGAGATTTGGATAACCTCAAAAAAGCATCTTGAATACAATTATCAAGTCCTTGAGTTGATATACAAATTTTATCAATTGGTAACAGGAATTAGAGACATGTTTGTAGTTAGAAGATCCATAAAATCTCAAAAATGTATAAAATTGTATTTAAAAAAATATCTCGCTGTTGTTTACAATGTAATATACATGACAAACAAATTGACATTCATCAGTGGCACCAAGTCCCAAAAAAACTTTTTTTTTTAAATTCAATTTTAAATATTTTTCCCTTCAACTAAAATTGTAGTTTTAAAGATTTGAAATTCAAAATAAAATGTGAGCTTTGGATTTGAACCATCTCTACTTTTAAGTATAGTGTCTCTAAACCAAACACTTCGACCTTTAAAATAAATTACGAGCCAACCACATGACTGATTAGCCAGGATATTCGACACCAGATAGGTAAAATTATTTTTAAATTTAAAAATTTATCAAATTAGTTAGTATTTTTAAAATTTGGTAAAATGGTTTCAATGGCCTCTAATCCACTGTCTTCTAATGGAAACTGAAGAAAACCGCATAATGGTGTGACACTTGGTTAAAGTTACATTAATTATCCAAGGCAAGACGATATTCATGGGGTGAGACGGGTTCTTGATTCTAGTAAAAATTCAAATCATAGTACAGTCGAACCTGACTAATTCAAAGCTGAAGGGACCACTAGAAAAATTCAAACCATCCAAAAATTTGAATTAGGTAAGTTTTTATTTGGGCTGGAAAAATATCTTCAAACATCAATTCAGTGCAATAAAATAAAATCGTATGTACCATATACGTATCATTGTATCCCTAGTTTTTCCATAGCAATATGTATAGTACAGAATACTGTATTAACAATTTCTCAAAAAAGCTAGAAATTATTGATTGTTTTTTGGAGTTAATAATCTGAGTTGGAGTAAGCTCTTCAAGTTTATTGATCGCATGGAAAATAGAGGTTCTTACATTATGTTGTCCCTCAAAAAACCATCTCAACTATTCGATGTGGTCCATGGTCTGTGTAGATGTTGGGATTGGCTTCTCTGGAAGTTAAGTCTGTTCCCCTTCTTCATCTGAAGAACTGTCTTTTATATAGTTCATAACATCTGTCAAATTTTCTGCATTTATAAGTTCACTGCAAATTGCTAAGTTCTTGTCCAAGTTCACAAAGAGAGACTATTGTGCGAGCAGCAACAGTCAAGTAGTAAAAGTGTTTCCTACGCGAGATTTTAGGCTGTTTTTCAGCATCTTCGAGGCAATTTTACTTTGAATCAAACAAAATAAGTTCGAATTACGAGTGATTTTTTAACATTGTTTTAATAGAAGTTTCAAGGGATCAAGGGAAAAGTTTGAATTAAACATGAATTCAAACTATCCAAGTTCGACTGTATTTTTTTTAAAAGAAATTTTAACTGATTTTGAGGACCTATTTTTGAACAGTTTATTTTTTTAACACATTTAAAAACAAGTTGATTTTATAAACCAAATAGAAATAATTACATACAGACAAATTATATTCAAATATAGGCGTTTCACCTATAGCTACCCGTTAAAAGTTTACATACAGTAAGAATAATGTGTTCATGTAACATGTAAATATGTTTAACTAGCAATACAATATATTTACACAATACTTTGGTACAAATGTCATATAGGCCTATAAAACTATAGCTTAAAACATTTTTTTGAACATACATAATCACATTCCCATACAGGGTAGGCAATAAAACTGTGCATTAGCTCAAAAAAACAATTATTTTGGATAAACTGCTTACAAACATTTTAAGATTTTGCCAAGCATCCAGTTGATTAATAATTTTAAATTTTACACTTTATTGTAGAAAAGAGCAATTCTTAGTTTTTAAAAAAACATACTATTGGTTGTGTACACAATGCATCTGACTATACTCTGATTTTGGTAGGAAGAACAATATCTGGAAGTTATTATAACCATTTTAATATATTCATGCATCAAGTCATGTTATTTGCAGCTGTCACTTTTTAAGGTTTGAATACCTATAAAATAACACAAATAATATTGTAAAATTTTATCAGTGTTAGCCACAAAGAAATATGTTTCAATTTTCTAAACAGGTCTTTCAACCAAAATCTGGGTACAGCCTGTTTGGGCTATCTGCATATTTACACTAATTGGTCAGGAATGAAGAAAGTAGAATTTAAAGGAAATGCACTCGCATTTGCAGTCAAGGAGTGCTACCCCCAAAGCATGTAACTAGTTAAGAGCTAGCATATGTGTGAATACGAGAGCTTCAGAAAAGAATCATTGGTATTGTATCGGTTCATACTCTTGACATATCGTACGCAGTGTAGCAATTATATTTATTTTAAATTAAAATAAATAAACTTGCTTTCATGGCAGAGTAATCTTAACAGGTCACTCTCGTCTTGTATTAGGCTGGATTTTCAGTGATGAGAAGGTGTACCAAGGGTGTTTATTTCCCCTAAGTGGTTTCACACTCTCCTCCACACAAATGTAAGTACATTTCCACTAAAATTCTACCTTAATCATACTATTGCATTAGCATAATTAATATATGCATATAGCTCGAACAGGTACCAAGATGCAATGAAAAAAATAAAAAATAACAAGTGTTAGCTATAATGTTTCATAATGTTAAGTTTCAGTTATGAATAGAAGAATTTGAAACTAAGCGTTAAACATGTTCGTTGCACATGACAGTGTATTAATACTTTGTTTATGAACCAAGCTTTAGAGAATGAATAAAATTACTACTTTTTAAAAACACTCAACATAATCTGTCCAATACATTAATCAATATTATAGAGAGTTGTTTTAATGTACATAAATCAAATGAACACATTAAAAAATATTTGTATATACAGTCAGTACCCTAATGTTACAGTTTACATGAAATTGGGTTCATCAGTGTGCAATAGGCGGTGGTATACAATGAAGGCTGCACACTGGATAGCATTGCTGAGGGAACTGCATGGTTACTAATGGGAAAGAGTGTTGTCATTTTCTCATTTGTGTGTGGTCAAACTCCCCTCAAATATAAAATTAATTTTACAATGCTGTTATGTCGAGGTTGCCAGTAGCTCCTTACCCTAGCACATGACTTCCCGACATAACTGAGCGCGAAGAAATTTGGCAACAGTTAACCAAGAGAGAGAGCTAAAATAAAGCTTTCTCCATAAGACCCGTTGTTCCCTCAGCAATGGTATTGGGTGTAGGCAGAATGAGATTTAAAACCAGAGGAAGCCAAGAAAATGTGTGGTGTTAATAATGCCTCTACAAGCAATTAGGAGGTTTTTTAACAATGAATAATGGGCTGTTATTTAAATAATGTAATCAGCCTGACAAACATGTATCAAAGCGATCATTTCTGTGATTTTTTTTTCTCCAAAGATAAGTGGTCAGGGTACTTTAATACATGTAACGATATAACTTTTGAATGTCAAGTCTTAATTGTGGTGTTAAAATGAATTGTTTCCTGAAAAAGGGACCAGGAAGACGACGAATAATTGATAACCTCAAACAGATAAAGGCGATGAAGTTTCAGGATAGTAAAATGGAAGCTGTTGATAGGACATGTTGGAGGACTCAATTTGAACAAAGCAATGGACTTATTGAAAGACTTCATGGCGTCAGCCCGCAATCGAGCCATACTGAATGAGTGGCTGCCATCTACTGGCAAAGATAATGCCAAGTTGTATGGATAGATGGTGTCAAGTGGTCAGCCCAATGAACTCTCCGGCCATTAATCTCAGTTTTCTCGACTAGAGTCGCTACTTTTTCATTCAAGTAAATCTACATTTGTCTAACATTTGACATATTAACTAAAGTGACCAGTATTTTAGCTTTACTTCATGATTTAAGTATTCAATAAGAATTACTTACAGCTTGGGGGAAGCCACTGGCACCAATTGTTCTGTTGTAATTACAGCAGAAACGTCAGAAGTTATTATTTACTCAACGGAGCTTAACCCTTTTAGTGCCATGAGCCGATCTGATCGGCTTCGCCTAGTATCTTTAAAAGTGCCAGAGCTGATAAGGTCGGCTTTCTAGATATGCGCTAGTTCTCACTTTACCTGATAGATAGTGTAGTATTGTCATATATCACTGGAAAGAGGACATTTTTCTCTATTATTTTAGATAAAGTTGGCAACAAATATCAACCGTAAATAGTTATTATTGGAACTGGGAGTTTAGTACATTTACAATGGTAGACGGTCACATACTCAATGTGCTAAGTGCAACGCCGGTTTACATACGAGTTGCATGGAAAAACATAAGTGTAGCTAACATTCATACTGATGTAAATAGTTTTGTAAACAGTTTTCAAATGTATGGGTTGTATTGTTTTGAGTTTAGGAAAATATACTATTTAGATTTTCATGTTGTCATGTGAATGAAAAAATTTCTTTACCAATGTAAGTAAATAGGTGTAGTAACTTTATAAATATATAAGTTATAATATGTAGAAAATTTTTATATTATTCATTATAAAAGGTGTTTAGAAAAAGCCATTCATTATGAGTAGGCCTAAATATTTATTCATGAGGTAAGCAATATAATAAATCTTGTTGTAAGGTAAGCAATAACGGCCCAAAAATATCTAATGTAAGATATCAAATAAAATTTTTTTGTAATTCCTATTTATAATCATATATATTCAAAACTTTATTTTCTTGTATAAAACTAAATGCATTACAACAAAATAATAGTGAACTGTATAATATCTTTAAAATATGTTAGTTAGCCTTAGTTTTGAAAAATAATTAAAAAAAAATTAAAATTTAGAAATTAAATAGCATTAATTTAATTACTAAGGAACAGTACAAGCGGATTAAAATGATAGAAAAATCAAAATAATCACGTCATATATAAAGGTTTGGCGACTTTTCTTGCAAACCATTAAAAAAACTAGGGAAAAGCTGTGGCATTCTTCGCACACAAAACCTAACAGACCTCAGGCACTCTTTGCGCGCAAATTCTGGAATAGACTTGGCATTAAAGGGGTTAATCCCAAAAACATTAATTTCAATTCAAACACCAGCCACAAAAGCCTTCAAAATAAATGTGTATATTCTTAACCAACCCTTTTATTAATTTTCATTGATAGTGGGTATGGCTAGTACAGTTTTGTTTGTTAAGAATGTTCATCATAACAGGCCCAAATCAGCTTCCAACTCGAGTGAGGTATGGGAGTAAAAGGGAAAAGAAAACACCTACGATATGTCAGAAATGTGTGCAGTGCATTCGTATTTGAATGATTACTTGACATTTTCCGGGGTGAAGATGGGGGATAAAGCGACAAAGTTTCTTGTTAATAACAACAGTATGAGCCTATTATGACAGAATTAAGATTTGTGCGCATTGCTTATCTGTGAAGCCATTCTAAAACTGTCAAAAATGTTCTTTTCAATGCAGTTTTTATCCAAATATAATTTAATATTTCAACAATGTTCTGTATTAGGAACATCTATTGACTCTTTATCTCCATTAATGTTTAATCAGAAATGATCCAAGTGTAATAGTATTCGTGTAAATTTACGATTTCGAGCGGACTGTATCACAGAGTTGACAGGCATGTGATGTAAGCTTTTAATACAATCAATATTTTTCTCTTACAGATTGGCCAAACCCAGTTTAAGGAAAAAAAAACTGTTTGGAAGTAGTGATGCCAGCAATTAAAAACTCAAAGCTGTAAATCACATTGAATAAAACCTGCTGAACTGGTCAATATTGATGTTTAAAATTATTTTTTTTACTACCGCATCTTACCATCAGATTGGGTAGTATATACATGTACAAATTACGATAATGTGTTATGGATTAGGAAGGGTGAATCTTTAGTAAGTGTACCCGTATTTGCTTGGAGGGAGAGTTGAAAACCATTTAGGGAAAAAACCACCCTTAGTACAACACACTGGGATCCAACCCCCGATCTCCATGTCTTCTGTGGTCTATAGTATATTGCGAGATTGATGCCTTAGACCAACTAAGTGGATGATGTTGAAAGTTATTTGAGAGTTAATGTTGCTAAATATGACAGGGGAGTTCGCCAATTTCTTACTCATTTAAGACAAGTCCACAAGCGTATTTAACAAGCACTGAACATGATTCTTAATTCTTCTGAGAAATATGAGTGGTTTTGGTATTTATGAGATTACCAGGGTCGCTACAAAACATCTATTATAAAATTTGCAAGTTATCCAGACAACGTATTTCAAGATTTCTTGATCTATTTCTTCTTCTCGTTTTCCTTAGTGAATTAATATTTTTCCGTTTATTTCATTGCTTAATGACGCATTTAAAAAAATGCTAACTAAACTAATTCAATTTCCACATTTTTCAACATTTTTAAATGTGATTTTGAAAAACAAGCACTTTACAACCATTTAATGCTATAATGTCATATATAGGTAATGAATTTTGTCCGCATGCAAGAAACAAATTCTTTTACGTTTTATTTTCATATTTAGGTGTGAAATTAATGTTTTTTTTAAACAAAGTACTTAAATTCTCTGACATTTCCAGGTTTTTCTTGTTCACCCTGCATTTGGCCACCATGATTACTTAACTTAAAAATGCATCTAAAATTTCCAAGATTATTTGTTCTTGACAAATGTGCTTCAAGGTGTCTTAATTATTTTGAGTGTCTGAATACACTGTGGGTTCCGAGGTCTTAAGATAAACTAAGACCTGCTTCAGTGGCCGCACCGGCACCGGTGTCTAAGACGTCAAGTTTGTTGACTGTTCTGCCGATGACAGGGAGATTGGGGTTCGAATTCAAGTCTGGTGTACCGAGGGTGGTTTTTCTAAATGGTTTTCTACTCTCCCTCCACAAAAATACTGGTGCACTTCCACTAAATTCAACCTTCCTCATTAGAGTAATTAGTACACATGAATATAACCTGAACAGATAATAAGATGTGATGCTAAAAAAAAGAGACAAATTTAGCGATATTAACACCTGGCACTACACTCTTAGTGAACTATTGTTGTGTGGATTAATGTGAGAGGCTCACAATAGATTGTGTCCGTGATAGTAAGATAAAGGTTCGAATCTTGGTCGTATGCTATGGTGGGAAAAAGACAGGGGGAGATGGTTTTCCGCATGAGATTTATGTTGTTTTTTTTGTCTCATCCCCTTTACATATAAATGTGGTTACATTTCCTGGTACCTACTCTCATTAACCACATCACAGGTGATCAATATAATAAATAACTCTTGTGGTAAAACATGCCAAATAAATATTTAATAAACTATATATCGCCCGTAATCTGTTTTTTTAACATGTGAAGATTAGGAAACTTTATGCGCAGCAGGATTTCAATTCAAGTCTCTCAGATTACAATAGTATATGACATAACATCTTGGTAATCTTGCTCACAGCATGTACAGCACCCATCTAGTTAATATATAGTATAAATAAACTATTACAATTAGCTTTATTGAACACACATTTATAGCTTTTCTAGTAGAGAGGTAAAAACCATCTATTAAGTACAGATTCTTGCCCCACGCCTTGATCTTTGAGGGAATCAACAGCTTAGACACTGTCACACAATCTTGTTCGGTCGTCCGTCTTGCTTCCCAGTGGATAGGGGCAGGTTCTTTTTTTGTTGCGGCAGTGGAAGGGAGGGCTGCCCAGTATGGCAAAACCTTGAGGCTAGAGTTTTCCTTTACGTTGATATCAAGGAGTATATCATTCTGTAAATGAAAATAAAACAAATTATATTTAACAATTATTTAACTTGGTAAAACACTTTGTATGGTTAGAAAAAGAACCAAGCCATCTTGAAAGTGAAGGAAACATTTACTTTTTGATCATCTTGTTTGGTGGTACCTAAATATATTTAATTATAAAATAATTAGGGGTGTGCGAGTTCCGAGTCGATTTTTAGTAGTTGCTCAAACTTTACTCAAAGATTTTTACAAAAATTAAATAATTTGAGTAAGTGCTCAGAATTTCAGTTCTTTTTCTCAAAAATTCATAGTTTTATTATTTTTAATCAATTTTAAGATAGAAAATAATTTGCCATCCTCAATATTTCTTTTGTTCATTAAAAACAATAATTGTACAATTATATTAAATTTATTCAAAAATCTGAATTTGTGTGATCATAAGATCAGGGCATGGAAGCTAAAGGAGCGGACTGGAGACGCGTGGCTGAGGGAAAAGTTTGGAAAGCTCGACAGGAATGGAAGAGGATGTGCCAGACGACTCGCAGAGGCGGAAACGTCGAATGACTATGATGACGATTTTTTTAACAAAATAAGATTATTCTTAAAAAATTTGTTTGTACTTATTTATGGTTTATGAATGGATCTATTATAGAAATTCAACTTGAAATACTGATTGTACAAATATTATTCTATATTACTCGAACTCGAAAAAAAAACCTCGATATTTTCATTTACGCTAGACTCTAACTCCACTTGAAGTGAAAAATGCCTACTTGCACTCCCCTATGAATAATAATTAATTTTTTTTATAATTGGTGGAATTATAGCTTAATTCTTTCACTATAAAATTAATATACATGTGTGTGTGTGTGTCTACCATTATGTATATATCTTTAAGAGGAACTGTCTTCTGCATAGTGCACATCATCATAGAAGGCAAGGTTGAGGGAAAGAGGAGCTTAGAAAAAGGAGGATCCAAATATTGGATGACTTGAAGGAAAGAAGAAAATTCTGTGGAGTTGAAGGAAAAGGCAAAGGAAAGAGCACATAGGCGGTCTAAGTTCACTGACAAAAGTAATGGACCTGTTGTAAGACTAATTATAATCAACCATAATAATAATAATAATAATAATAAACAGTAAATAACAATAATAAATAATAATAATAATAATAATAATACATGTCTGCTATGGGCCTACCTGATTGGTTTATATGCATACATACTAATTTATGATAATGTATTATGGATGAGGAAATTGAATTTAGAGGAAGTGTACCCACATTTTTGTGGAGGGAGAGGGAAGAACCATTTAGAACCCCCCCCCCCCTCAATATACCCAACCAAAATTTGAACCCTGATCTCCCTGCCAGTGAGTCCAGTCAGTTGCGAGACCATGCAGCCAGTGAAGTGGGTTTGATATATTCAATTAAGTAAATGTGTCTTGGTTCTGGTTTTTAAGTCTGTCCTATGGTTATGTTGGGTAAAACCACCCATAAGTAGCATAAGAGCTCTAAAATAAATTCCAATCAAAAATGTATTTTAAATTTTTTCATAATCCCGAACCCGATACATTCTCGATTCCTCAAATCTCAAAACTCCTTAAAAGGATTTGAAGGTCCCGTCCCTAATTTTTTGTTGTAAAATAATTCATACCATAACTATCATTGGGTAACATCAATTAAATTGAAAAATTACGCCTGGTCACGGCAATCAAACTTGAGACTGACCTTTGGCTTAATATGCCAGTGCTCTAACCACTGAGCTATCCAGGAGTCATCCTGTGACCAGGGTCATTCTTCACTCATATTTGAAGACAGAGTCTGTGATGGACGTGTGTCATAGTAATTACCAAGTATGATAGCATTAATCAATCATGACATGTGCATTCGTACAATTATCAATGTTCTGTTAGCAGCATAAAGCCCTCCCAAGTAGAAGGTGGCTGTGTTATCTGACATCTTGCGATATAATAACAATAATAATACTTAGCAACACATCTTACTACCCGTTCAGGCTTTACACTTAAGTACTATTTACACACTAATGGGTTAGTAATTGGGAAGGTTGAATATAGAGGAAGTGAACCCACATTTCTGTAGAGGTAGAGTGGAAAACAGGAAAAACCACCCCAGTTCACCCGAGCAAGATTCGAACCTTGATCTCCCCGTCCTCGGCAGTCTAGTTCAATACGAAGCAAGTGTGTCAGCTAACTATGCCGCCGAGGCAGGTATCTTCTTGCAATATAAAATTATCACTCATATGTAGCTGACGATTTCCACACATCCATCACAGACTTTGCCTTTAAATATGTGTGAAGAATGACCCTGGGCAAGGGACAATTCTTGGATAGTTCAGTGTTAGAGCATTGGCGTACAAAGCCAAAGGTTCCTGGTTCAATTCCAATTTCCAAATGTAATTTTCCAATGTAATGAATATGATATTTATATGGAGCTATAACCGTACTTAACAACTATAATAGCTTGGCTATTTAACCCCTTATCAATAGGTAAGTTAACCTATCATGTTCTGACATATAAATTGTTTTCTTTCAATAACTCTTACAAGGTCAGTCCTATAAGTCGTTATATCTATAGAGCACATTTTAGATTTGTCAAATTCGATTTTAATGTCAAAATTGTAATAAATATATAAACCTACTTTGTAATTTACACATTAGCCCCAAAACAAAAACATTGTACCATTTTATCACAAGTTATGATGAAATAAATAAGTCTAAAAAAATATTAGGGGACTACCAATAGTAATAGATATTTAAAATATGACTTTGCTAGGTTTTCTCACAGCCAAGCAACTTTCACAAATTTACTCTACACAATGAAAGATTAGAAATGAACTTACCCATACAGGTAATAGAAGAAGGAAAGCAAGTAAAAGGCTAATTTAATCCAACCTTCGCGCTGACATTTTGTTAAAACATCAGAGTTCATAATACTGGTTGGGTCATACAAACCAGGACCCGTCATTACTGGTCGTGTCCGGTATCTAAAAACATAAAACACAAACCGTGAGTAGTTAAACAAACCAAACTATCAAGGGATGCTACATTTAATTAGGATACAGTATTTTGTCACATAGTCAGACATACTTTTGGAAAAAAATATTCCCTATTTCTTATGGTTCAATATAACCTTTATTTTTTATAACACATATATACTATTATGATATAGGAATTTTTTGTGATATTTGCCCTGTGATTGAGCATCAATTATTATGATATCTGATTTTATTGATGATTATGCGAGTGTGGACCCGTGTATGCCTTATGGTGGGTGAGCAGTAAGTATGACAATATCAGGTTTTATGATGATGACACGTGTATGCCCTACTACGCACTTATCACACGGTTATGTGATCTGATTATATGTGATATTTATTCTTATGAAATGAGCAAGACTTCTGATGTGGCATACGATTTATTTAAATGATTACACCATCGGTACTGATGATATGATATAAAATGACACAGTTTTTGTTAAATTACAGATTTTTTTTGGTGATATTACATATTCCATGTTCTGAGTAATGTTTGGATTACTATGTTAGTGTGTACTCTGGACTGAGTATCAATATATTACTCTTACCGCCACTGTCATATTACTATTCTTTGTAATGTGATATTATTCTAGAATTATGTTACTGACACTGTGTGGATTCATACGCACAAGCTGCTTATATATGACCCACCCCTTGCCTCTTAGACCCCTTGTCAGCAGTGTTAAAACCAACTAATAGAACTCCTGGCAGCCTGATGTTGTGAAGGCTTCCTTCCTTCCTATTGGGTAAAGGGAGCCAACATTTCACAAGATCTTTTAATACAACGGAGTTGGTCTTTTAAAGAAAAAAAAAGCTTTAAAACGTAGTGTATTGAAATTACTTCTGAAAGCACGTGATTCTCCATGGATGAAGTATTAAAAGGAAACTTTACATACTGTTCTTTAAAGAAAAATACTTAATACATGAGTTTTTTAATATATGAGAGGGGTCAAAAACAGTATCATTACAATACTCTACATGTGTTACAACTACCGGAATATTTAGGCTACTTGTGTTTTTACAGTATGTAGGCCTGGTTTAGGCCTACACAAAATTGTACACGTAAACAGTCTAATTGTCATACCTTGTAAGAAATTTTTAAGAAGTACAAACTTTTCTTGTGGGAATTACTATTTTATTAGTAGGCCTATTGATAATATCTATCAAAAGTGACAGCTGCAGATCACATGACCTGGCGTATAAATACTGGTATGTAAAAGTATTTCTCATGACCTGACGTATACATACTGGTATGTAAAAGTATTTCTAAGTTGGGTAGTAACTTTACTATCACCCATTTTGGTGGTCATAAAGTAATTCCTAATGCGATAGACTGGACTGTCAATGATGGGGAAATAGGGTTTGAATCCCAGTTGGCTGTAATGATAGGCATTTTTTTCCAAAATGGTTTCCCACTCTGGCTCCACACAAATGTAGATACAATTCCTCCAACTTAAACCTTCCTTATCTCTTATAGCATAATTAGTAGGCCTACATATGTGTGTAAACTGTACAGGTGGTAAGACGCAGTTAGGCCAACAAAAAAAAATTTATTAGCTATTAGCTAGCTTTTATTAGTTAAGTCCCTTCCTATAAAAATATAACGATAACATTTAGGGGTGTGTGAGATCAATTTTTTTTTTCATTTGAGACGAGAATGGGAATGAGACTCAACGATCGAGATGAAATTGGAAACGAGAATTTTAGAATCCCTTACTTCGGGACAAGAACGGGAATTAAAAATGTATAATTAATTATTTCTAATACTATCTTAAAACACTGTGCAATATTTAATTTGTATATGAATACCTGAGTGAGGTATAAACTAAATCAACTAACCAAAATAAATACCTATCACACATCAAATAATAATAGCAAACATAAAAATGTGTCAAATTAGGTACCCAATGTTTTCTATATATTCTAGAATAAAAGAACAGTTCCCAAAATTTTCAAGATTTTAGCATCTTTGTCCCAACAATCGGGTCGGGAATGAGAAATATTTTTTCCCGAGCGAATCCCGCACACCCCTAGTAACATTATAACAAAGTGCTCACCTGTTGATATGGTACGCTATAAGTGGAATGTTCACACACAATGAAAACCATTCTCCCGAGAAGAGAAACAAAAGATTGAACAGGAGGTGCAGCAAGTATTCTGGCAACACCAACTAAAAAAAGATAAATAGTCATATTTTAAGAAAATTAGTGGGCCTACATAAAATGTTATATAGGCCCTAGTGGAATAACTTATGTATATTTAATGTAGGCTTCTATGTAGGCCTAAATTTCTAGAGCTAAATAAATGCCAAATATGCTACAAATTTAAAATGAATTGTTTCATGAAACTTAAGGTTGTGTTGTGAAAGTGCAAAATCATAAAATACAGGTCTAAGTTTAGACTAATTGGTAAGAAGATGTGTGTAGCTCTAGTGACATTGTTAAGCTCTGAATTAGCTTTTCATAACCTACAACTAACAACTAAATGGGTAGGTGGATTTTGATGTGCAATGGGCTAAGGTCTCTTAAACAGAGTCTGTAAGCTTCACATTTGTACAGACCTTAAGTCCTTAATGGTCCTTAGAAATGAAAATTGCGTCTACAATGTTTGTATCATTATCTATGTATATTTAAACTCTTTGAAAGAAAAATGTCTAGAGCAAGACACACAAACAGATGTGATCTGTAGAGCAAGAGGTTATTAAGAATACTAATGGAAAGCTTAAACTACCAAAGTTATGTAACTATTTCTGAGATGCCACACTTCCTGAGATTATTAAATTTTCAGAAAAATATTTCTGAAATAGCTCTGTGTGAAGAGCTATCATTTCATTTTGAATATGTTTCAATAGCAAAGGATCCTTTCACAGCCATTGGTGCTTTAATCTCGATATGCGTGTATATATTTACTATGCTGTGGTTGGTAGTCCTTAGCAGTCCATATCGACTAATCTTTAGAAAGTTAAAGTTGATCCAAAGTTTATAGAGTGGTACGCACCAGTACTAAGGACTTAAGGATCAGAACTCTCTAGACAAAGCAATTTGTTACTGTGGAGTTGATCTCCTAAGGATAATTAGCCATCTTACGGATACGGAGTCTGTAGATAGGGTTTATCTAGTATTGCTGATAGTAAGGCTTGCCAACTATACAACATGCAATTCCAGGAGACCGCAGCTTGCTACCGAAATATATTTAGATTGTTTAAAGTAAAAGATAAGTTCCTCTTCACCAAGCAGCTAGAATGTTTTCTACAATACTGCTAGCCTTAGTTCTACCACATGACTTTTTTTTTCACGATATTAGAGTCATTAAATATAACACTAGCCAATTTATTAGAGCAGTTACCTCTGCGGCAGTAGTTAAACAGTCGTTATTAAATGCTGAGTAATACTTTGTTTTCTTCTCATATGACATTTTCACAAATCCCAGTAGTTAATAATATTGAGTGTCCACTCAAATTTATATAGGCTATTTACTTAGTATTAAATATTTTTTTCAAAATAAAGTGAAACTAACATAAATAACTTAGTGCAAAGCAATCAACTCTCTGCTAGACACAAAATTAATAAGTAACCAAAAGGTAACAAAGTAAGGAGGTGTGAGATACCTGTATACACTGATGTTTGATCGAAGAACAGTATAGAAAATTCAACGGCGAACACGATAACATTTTACTATATTATTTGTGTAATTTTATATGTATTACTAATATCTATCAAAAGTAACATCTGCAGATGACATGACTTTATGTATGAATATATTAAAATTGTTTTAGTAACTTTAGTAACTAACTTCTATTGTTCTTCCTAACAAAATCATATTATAGCAAGGCTGCATCAAGGGAGTTGGTCAGGGTAATGTTGTGTTGCCAAATGCCTGTGGCATTTGTAAACATTAAATATTGAAAATGTCAATATTTATTCAATAGTAAGTAGTAGTATCGAATTAAATAATGTAGGTACAATAAATTTAAACTTTTAGCATTGTAAATTGAGATTTTTGGTGCTTATCGTGAAATCCGGGAGATATATAACTCCCGGATAGGGATTCCCGGGAGACGGAAGAATAGTCAAGACTCGGGAGACTTCCATCCAATCCGGGAGGGTTGGGAAGTCTAGTGACAGTACCTTGACAAACATATACAGGGGCCTAGTCTAAATTAGAAACTAGACATTTGTTTATCTGCAGTTTATAACAAATATATGAGAATACTTACCGGATTTAAACTGTTACATTGATCGATAGGATTTTTATAATCTGTTTTCAATTCATCAAATGCAATAACCTGAAAGAAAAAAAAAATTATTGTATAATATTGAGTAAATACAACCAAAAACTAAACAAATAAATACTAAATAGTTAGTTTAAAGGCTTAAAGATAGGTTTGTATCATAATATAAGACTTACATGAAATATAGCGAAAAATATTAAAAATGCATCAACAATTAATGCAATAATATAAGAAAATGCAGGAAAATTAAAAGACATTATTTAGTTAATAGTTTCAAAAATCCAACGAGAAGTGCGAATGTATACTTGTGCAGTATCACTTTATAAAAGTGTGGCCACACTCTTTGATGGCTAAATAAAGTTTCAAAATGGGAATGTTTACGCAAAACTTTGCGAATAAAGCAGCCTTTTCAAGTCCAAGGTTTGTCTATTAATCACATATTTGGTCATGGCAACCATTATGGTGAGGGATACTTATTTAAAAAGGTTTAGAATGATTTGAGATAGTAGTATTTAACGTGCACTCTGTGTTGAGAAAAATTGGCGTGCCTATTAAACTGTTATTATAAATGTTTACATATATATAGCGCTCCTAGTGGATTTGTAGGGCTGCCTAGCAAATATAATTAATAACTCTGTGTGTGTAACCTCTTTGCTCATACTAGGTAGGTGCTTTTTTTTTTTTTTTTTTGTCAATTGTCGCTTTGCCATGTTTTTATCTTGGTTAATTTGTATGGTTAGTAAAATGTTACTAATTCCTTTTTGACTACTAGTGTGTTCATTGAATGTGTAATAACTCAACACTCTGAACTAAAATATAGAACAGACATAACATTCAGTCCCCAGCCGTTAACACATCACTATAAAAGGGGAAACCCACATTTAATTAATGATGGGTTTTCCTCAGTCATGACGGGAATCAAACTCGGGACCCTTAGCTCAATAGGAAGACACGCTAGCAACTGAGATATGGCTTCGGATCATATTGTTCTATTTTTTGATATTGTGTATTAGGCTATATTTTATCATAATCCTCCAAATACAAGTGAAAAAAATTAATGTTTCATAGATCACTATTAAAATTTGTTCTGTTTAAGAATAATGAAAGGGTTTTCACTTCTCCCTCTTTTGTAATCTCTGCCTGCCCATAGGGAAACGTTATTATGTCAGAAGATACTAGGTTAACCTTGGTTGAAGTTCACTACCTTTAGTTTGTCTATGGTGAAGCGATACCTCTCATCGGGACAACTGAGCAATTGGAGGAGCTTAGTAGGCTTTCCAAGATCTTTCACGGGCACTGCTTGGGGGAGCTGCAACGTACTGGGCAAGTAAGAAAAAAAAAAGGGGGGTGGGAGGTTATATCGTACTGTCACTACCAAACGTCCTACCAATGCAGCACTGGGGCCATGGGGCACCTTTAAATTCCTCTCATGGCTTCTCAAAGAGAACCCCGCGTAGACTTCACCAAATTACGTTTGGTACTGTTTTAAATCTTGGTATTTAAAGAAAGACAAAATTAGTAATTACCACTTGTAAAACTGTAAAACCTGTAAAACTGCATCGGCCCTTACCTAAGCTGTGTCTATACTTTGGCATAAACATCCACATAACATAACATGACGCTACGCTGGGTGTACCAAAATTACTGGAATCAGTAAATTATTAAAATGATTCAAGCATCGATAACATTAATCCATAAAAAAAATTCAAACCCGCCAGGAATCTGTGAATAGTTAGAGTAAATAGAAAGTGATGTTCATCTAAATAGAGCTGGAGTCCCTACTAGTATCAGGATTGATGTTCTAGCACTCCCCATTTTGGTCGTCCCGGAGCTTCCTGTGAAACCTTCCTCTTGTACATGAGGGCCTCCGATACTTATCACATAATTTATTTCTCCAAACCCGCATTTAAACACATCCACCTCTTTTGATGAGTGACGTGGAAACACACACGTCCTCAACGCGTTTACTTTCATCCAGGTGATGACGCTGAGTCCCCTCAATTTCATGACTTCTTTCACTAGGCTTGTGTCGTGAGTCCTCATCGCCAACCAAGTTTGCACCATCAAAAAAAAAGAGGTTAATTTAACAATAAAAAAACTCCATGTCGTGACCCCACGGTCGAGCTACATCAACCGAACAGCTGCTGTCATTTGCTATGATAGTGTCAATATTTGCGGCTAGAGGGTGTCATGGGTTCAGCACAACGAACCTTACGGCAAGTAATCTCAGTTATCTGGACTGGAACTGCTACTTCTTTAGTTAGCTCCTCATTTGTCCTTACGAGGCTGAGTTTGATCCCATTCCAGACCCACTGCTTCACAGAAAACTTTTGGAAGATCTGGGAACCAAACCCGAAACTTCTGGATCTTTAGCAAGGAACTTTGACCACTAGACCATGTCTTGAATATTATTTATTTAAATCCAATTTAATCAAACGTAAACCAAACAAACACTACCTATATTTTCAAACCCAGCGGAATTATATTTTACTTAACGTTCACCGGCAGGAAACTCAATAAATCTATATGTAGAAATTATTTCTACTTTCATCTCTTCAAATGATAAGGACTGTATTTTGTAGCTGTGATTTAAGACCAAAGGTTTCAATTTATACAGTATTTGGTAATTACTATTTGTGTTTTATATACTTTAAAATTGTTAAGAGAGAATTATAAGTCTTATGTTAACAGGATTATTTTTAAGGTGTTACGTATTATATTCCCGTTTATACTACCCGTGTAAGAAAGAACTGTTTTTTAAAGACATTATTCGCGTATCTAAGGTGAAATCCCCATGCGATCTTATTTGTTTCAAATCCGCTCCGTGTCGCCTCAGTAGAGAATGTTAAGTCCATTTCCTCCCCTGTTGTCTGCCGTGCATCAGCTAGACCTTTCGTCGCCTGTTTGGTTGACTAGCAGTTATACAATGTAATTTTCTTACAGCCTCATTTCATTGGTATCATCTCATAAGGTTTTTAAATTCATTCACGAGGTTAAGAGTCACGACAGTGACTCGGTACTCAAACAACAAATCAGCCCTTTCTAGGATGACCTAGCTTGGCGTTTTTGTCAAGGTGGATATTCTTAGTCGGGCAACAGCCGTACGGCCTCCCTCAACCCCTCCAGTGTCTCTCGTAACAATATACCTAGGCAAGGGAGGGTTCAGTTTCCCTTTTTTTCTCAGCTCTTGTCTGGGAGGCCGGGGTGCTCGCTTCCCCGATACTATTTCAGTTTATACATTTGTATGTATATTTTTATTGATTAATTTTCAGTAAAAGTATATCAGATTTATATTTTTAGCTGTAGTGTATCGCTTTCACATCAGATTAATATAATACTGAATTCAAAATTGAAATTTAATCAATTTAAATCGTTAAAATAAAAGGCCCAACAAATAAAAATGCTGGTAAATCTTTTAAATTGTTTTAATAATAATTCATAATTGTCAAACTTAAAACTCTTTTGGATGAAAACATTTTTTTATATTATATTATATTATATTATATTATAGTTTAAAATCAAGAAGGATCGTTTAGATGAAGTGAAAAAAAAGATAAATGTGAAACCTAAAAGGTGGAAAACTATCCCCTACTTTACTTGGCCAAGTACACAATCTCAAGCCATTCAAAATATTAAAGGTGTGCGAGTAGGCACTTTTCACTTTGAGTCGAGTTCGAATGGAAACAACTAGTACTGTACCTAATGAAAAAAAAGCTATATTGTTGAGAAATAATCCACCATAGATAAATAAAAGCAAAGATACAGGTCAAATAAGAGAATCTCCTCCTTTATTCGAGGTTGGTAAATGAAATAATATACACAGCTTCCTACTTACTCTATGGCATTATGAACTCAGCACACTAATACAAACAAAAACATAAAATAGGAGGAATATCCTTGTACACCAACATTCAATTTCGTACTTTAAAGGTCGCTATATTATTTTTCATATTTGCTTTTATATCAGATTCTATTGGTTTTATAAAAATATATGTCAATTAAAATATGTTTAGTTTTAAAAGTAGTACAATATTTCAATGATAAATTATTTCATACCTCAAAAAGTTGAGAAGAAATTATTAAAACTGAAAATCATTGCTTATGTAAAAGTACCTTTAAATTAATTTTCATGGGAAAATTAAAATTGCCATTTGGTTTTCAATTTTAAACAATACTTACATACGAAATTAAATCGAAAGAGCGAATAACCAGAAAATCGATTTTTAAAAGTAATTTTCATGGGAAAATCAGAACTGTCAATTTTTTGTTATATTAGATTACGTCCAGATACAAAATTTAATCAAAATTGTTAGAGTGAATTTCGAGAAAATCTATTTTTTTTTCTCTTTTTTACCTTCAGTGAACTACCCTTTGTGTTACTTACTTCTCGGGGTAAATTTATGGAAATCTTTTATACCAAGTTTTAGTCCAATCAGTAAAATAGTTTCAGCTCTGGCTGCAGATACAAACAGATGGCATCGCGAGAATTCATTTTTCGGTTTCAGGGGGCCATGGTTGTCAACATTTAGCAAACACTCGATTTATTTGGATGATCACAATACTTTTTCTCCAAGGAGTCGAGAAAAAGTTAAACCAAATTAGTTTATAAAAGTGTTTGAACCAGAAGCGGAACACGGAAAAGGAAACAGACTAGAGCTCTGAATATCTTAGCTATAATGTGTTTTAGGACCTTTATGACAAGTTTACATTGAGAAAACACCAACAATCCTAAATATAACCCAAAAAGTCAGGGCTCGATGATGAAAGAATTAAATGGGACTATATTTCCCTTGTTCTTTCTTTATTCAAGCGAATTATTTATGATTGACATTTTCTAATATGCACTCTCTTTCTTAGGCTGCAAGTCATTAGGACTAAGTATAAGCATAGAGTTAGCAAACAAAAAAATGGAAAGTAGCTGGAATCATGCCTAATTCAGCTCCATCTTCTCTTTATTTAATTTACAAATTACCTTTCAGGTTGTTTAGAAAAATGTATAATAAAATGTCCCAACCAAACATTTTCCGTCCACTGGTCTTGGTAGACTTCACTGGTCTTGAAGTAAAGTGCTCGCCTCAAGACCCAACTTTTGTGGGTTAAAATCCCGCCGGGGTCAAAGGATTTCTTTCGAGTGATAAAAATGCATAGCATAACTTCTTTTGGAGGGAAAGTATAGCCTTCGGTTCCATGTCAATTGTGATATGTAAGAGAACACTGTAAGGTTTGTGAAAATACCTTTCCATGCAAAATTGTTAAGGCCCTTTCGATCTCACTAATAGAAATTCTGGTGTGCTGATATAATCAGTTGGTTCACAAAGTGCACGTTATATACAACAAATAAATAATAGTAGTATTTTGACCCGTTCTTTACCCACTCAATAAAAATTCAAATCATATCAAATTAAGTCGTTTAACACCAAACCAATTATTGTCATTAATCCGACCCTGCTCATTATCCATCTGTGTTGTACACATTTTAATTATAATAATGGAATAGAACTAAGGAAAATATATTTTTATAGTAAACGTATTCGCAATTGCGTGAAGGAAGCGTGGATAAACACTTAGGAAAGAACAGTCCTCGGTCCACGTGGCTGAGATTTGAACCCAGAACTTCCAGCTACGAGAACCCAACCATGATCCTGAAACTTACCTCGCGCACCCAACGATTCAGATCCATTGAACAATTGTTCGATTAAATATATCTTTAAAAAATGTATTAGTGTTGTGATCTATGAGAACATTTTCTTATGAACATAATATTTCCTACGTTGTATGAAATAAACTATTAATATTTCTAATGCAAAGTTGAAAATTAATAAACAGCGTGTTGTTTATTATTATTATTATTATTATTATTATTATTATTATTATTATTATTATTATTATTAGAGTGACTGTATTTATTATTAGCTAATCTAAATACCTGTTTCATACTTGATATAGGTTGAATTTAAATTCTAACACTTACCAGGAATTGATATTTCATTTATTTGTTTGGAGTTTTGTTTCAAGTTTTTACCCCAAAACTTTCTTTTCTTAACTTTAGAAGGCGGCGATGTTTTGTTCCCCATGGGCATTGTTTTATTTAAAACAAAGTTACAAGATCACCTCACAAATAAACAAACTAGTTTTCTTAGTGAAACTTGGTAAATTTGTTTGAAACTATCACAAATATTATATTAACACAAAAGAAAAAACTATTCACACATGGACTAAATATATAAAATAATACTACTTAAAATGTACTGCAGCTTTAGAGCAAAAAACAAACACAATTATTAGAACTATTCTCATTGAAGAATGTCTATTTGGAAACCAGTTTTGGACGTCAGTAATAACAAACCCTCAAAGTAATGCGAGGGGAGCTAGCTGTCATTGAGCGGGGGAGGAAATGGCTTCAAGAGGCACACACACAGCAACCAGCTGGTAGACTCAAATTGAAAATCAACGATATTCTGTTTTCAAAAATACAAAACTTGATGTGCTGTTTCAGAAAAGTGTTTAGGTGAAAAGGTATTAAAATATGGAGGGGGTGAAATAATAATTGTTTACATATTTTATTAAGTTTATTTTTAATTAATAAATATAGTTTTTAAAGTACGACCCTTGTTCAAATTATTAATTAAAAAACATATTTTAATTATTTATTTTTTTAATTCTAAAATATCCAGGAAATAGCCAAAGAAACAATCTTTTTGAAAACAGAGACATCAAATTTTTGAAAAAGCATTTTGGGCGTAATCATGGAAGAAAAACCATAAAAATTATTTAAAAAACTTTAAATTCAATAATTTATATCTTTTTAATGGTTGGATTTACAGAAATCAAATTAATTTTGTTGAAACAAACAACCTTTATTTTAATAGGAGAAATATTCATAAAGCTATTAAATAATAATTACCATAAAATTTAAGGAGGTTAGTAGTGCAAGTTTTTTTTAGATATATGGTCGGCGTTCCCCCTTAAGAACACGGACAGTTGTGCATTTTGACCCAACAGACGCGTGGTTTTTTGTTATGATCAAACTTCTAAATCATTTATTTTCTGGAGCCATGATTACTTCAGATCCATGATCTCTATACTATACTGGATAGACATAAAAACACCCCTTGCAACGGACCAAATCGTGACCCTAAAGTTTGTCATCTGCTTTCTTGCGAGGGGACAGGTTTAACGGTTTCAATGTTCTTGTGTAAAAACGCGTGTCTGGGGTGTAAATTATGTTTTAAAAAATATTGTGAAGTATTATACTTGATTTAAGACACATATACATTAAAGGATATACAATTCAGTTTTAAAGGTAATATTGTATAAATAAGAATAACATATTTAATATATTCAAATATGTAGCTAACACCAACGTTGTTTACATTCTTCCAAAACTACAATATATTTAAAATTAATAGCTTATAATAGCTTATATTATAATGGTTTCAAAAACAATATTATATTTTAAGTCCGATAACTAAAATGAAAAAAGGTAGCTTCAAACTTAATTACATTCGTTTGAATGACAAACTTTGTGTAGTAGTTTTACATTCAAATTATCATTTAGGTTATAGGGCTTGTAGGAAGTATTACTATATTACAATATACCTATTTAAAGTTGGCTCTTAGCTTGTATATTGATTTCAGAAACCATATTATATGTAATGTTCGATGACTATACTGAAATAAGGTCGCTAAAAACCTGATTACTTTTGTTCGAATGACAAACTTTGTGTAGAAGTCATACGTTCAAACGATCATTTAGCTTATAAGCTTGTATGAGGTATTAATATTTTAAACTAATTCGACTTATTTAAAGAAACAAGTCCTAAGTGTTGAACTTAGATATACTCTTCAAACCTTTTATTAACCCATCTATTTCATTTAATTAATAATACATTTATAAATCTCACATATTCATAAAAATTAGCGAACAATGCCAAACTGCCACAGTTCCTTGTATGTGTGTAAGAGAGAAAGCGATACCCGAAAGTTTCCTTCTTCCCTATACAATGGTGTGTAGACGACAGCTCGAAAATTTTAGCTGCAGATGTTTATCCAGTTATATTATAAACATCAATGCTTCAGATTGGTTGACTAACTTTATAAATCAAGACAAATATTCATAAATAATAGAAAGGACAATAGTTACCTGTTTAAGTAAGTTTTCGAAGAGATGAATAAATGTAAATTACTTACACTGGTTATTTTTCGTTGGCTATGTTGTGAAACTCTTAGATTGTAGGGAGAAATAATTAGAAGTGGCGTGGCAGGTGCTACCTCCTAGTGGCAAGTAAAATAAGCTTGGTAGGAAGTTTAAAAGCTTTCCCTAACCGCATGATTTTTATTAAATACTTTATTAATATTCGTGTGTTTCTTTCCCGGACTTTGTTTTCCTTCAATTTTATTCTTATTGCATTTATATCCGATCTATTTTAGTTCTTTCCTTAATTGATACGTCTATTGAAATTATTAGCCTTCAACTTGCTCTTTGCTTGAGCCGGTGTGGCAGGAAATCTTTAGTCTAGGAAATTTTTAGGTAGTGGTTCTTTGACAATGCCGCCTGTCAATACCGCCAATTTTGTTTTTTTTAATTTCTTTGTCAACGTCACTCTCAAGTTCTTAGGAAATCTTTAGACTGGGAAATTTTTAGGTAGTGGCTCTTTGTTAATGCCGCTCTTAGGATGCGTGTGTTTGTGTGTGTGTGTGTGTGTGTGTGTGTCAGAACAAATCAAAACTCATTTGTTAGTGTATCTTTTCGGACGTTTATTATTATTATTATTATTATTATTATTATTATTATTATTATTATTATTATTTAGCACCGTGTCTTACTACCCGTTCGGGTTATACGGTTAAGTACTAATTACGCTAATGGATTAGGAATTGGGAAGGTTGAATTTAGAGGAAATGAACCCGCATTTGCGTGGATGGAGAGTGGAAAACCATTTAGGAAACCCACCCCCCAGTTCACCCGACCGAGATTCGAACCTCGATCTCCCCGTCCTCGGCAGTCGAGCTCAACACGACTAGCGCGTTAGCCAACTATGCCACTGAGGCAGGTTGGACGTTTATTAATTTGATTGCATGTATTTAGTTTATTATTAGTATGTATAAATACTGCCTATTCAGGCCTTGGGAAGAGCTGCCAACATCAAAAAGTCTAGATTCTCTTTTACCCGAAGATAGCAGCAGGGATGAAGGTACAAATTCTTCAAACTATGCCAATATTTACTGTTAGTTTGTATCAAAATAAGACAAGACTGTCGATAATGGGTAGATTGAGTTTCCAAAGGGCTTTTAAGGACATAAATTTTTTTTAAAGTTAAAGACTACTTTAAATAAATTCTTAAGCCTTACGGCATTAGATTTTAAAAATATTTCAGAGGAAGGCCTTTCTAAATAACTTATAGGGGCGTGTGACTACTCTATAATTATTATAATATAATTTAGAATGTTATATATTTGTATGTGTGTTTAAATTTAAATCATATTTATGGAGGGTGCCAGAGTAAGAAGCCTCCCTGGGTGTCAAATATTCAAAGGCTTTTAACATAATATGCTAATTAATTGTCTTTCTTATTTCCTTTTTAAGATAGGATTAAAAAAACACTGGTGTTGATGCGGTGAAGGCGTTGACAAATAACTTAGGTGTGAGTGAGAGGTTTAATAAAGTAGCATTAATATCGACACGAATTTCCTAGTCAACATTGATATTATTATCGGTGTCAAAGAGATGCCGTTCTTTTGAGTGCGTGCCGATGCTGTACTAGAGTCCTTCTTGCATTCAGACTAATAATATCCTGGACTAATGTTTTCCGCTTACACCGGGTTGGATTTGGAACCTTTTTTGAAATGGTAAAACTCGTGACTAAAAATAGAGGTCTCCGTGTTTTTCGCTAGAAACGAAAGGGAAAAATATTTTATTTCCCCCTAAAAATGGGGAAATAAATAGTGTCTTTCAATCATCCACGAATTTGGACTACTTCCGTAGAAAGCCCTAGGTTAGATCTCCAGCCTGTGCAATTTGGTTTGGTTTGAACATCTCTTCATATTTCTCCGAATATCTTCAAATTATGTAAACCAGGTACATGTTCTGCATCTTTTCGTCAAATCACCAAATGGATGCGACACTTTCTACATTTTCATCTTTAATTATCGCCCACCACTGACGTATTTTAAACTTTAAAACCGTATTTTAAACTTTAAAACCGTATTTTAAACTTTAAAATATGGTTTTAAGCTTTAAAACCACTTTTTCTTCAGTGGAGAACATGCATTATTAAAATATTTTGAACTTTAATTTATTTCAACAAAGTATTTTATTTGGACTCAAACCACAAAACATCTTCAGCTCCATAATTATTATTTTTAATTTATGTTTATTTATAGTCAACAGTGAACTTTATAAAGATACTTTATAAAAAACATATTGTTAAAGGACTAAATTTACAGATTCACATACTGTTTACTTTATTGTTATATGTCTTTTAAATTGGTTTGTTTCTATACTTAAAATATTGTTAACCACAGACTTTTATTTTGGATGAGCGCTCACTAGATAGGACATATTTATTTATTATTAGCAGAGTAATACACACGTTAACAATTTTAATCCATGATATCTTTATTTATTGTTGGCCACAGTAAAACGATCTTTGTTTTTACTGTTCTTTTATTTCTATTGTTGTTTATTTTCTTTGTATCTATGAAGTGGTAATTAGTAAGTGTTACAACAATGCCAGAGGTATTTATCTGCGGAGAACAACGGGGTAGGAACCCCATGCATTTTGAGGAGGTAGATGCAGGTAAGACCAATATCTATAGAGCTACCCAGGTGTCCCGAGATCATTATTTCATTATTATTATTATTATTATTATTATTATTATTATTATTATTATTATTTCACACCCGCAACTTTCAATGATCAAAGGACATAAAATAAGGGAGGATAATACTTTTAAGAAAATGCAATGGCGTTCATTTGAATAAATGATGACACACCACTTATATTGGTGACCGATCAGAGTAAGTTAAATTTATCGCACTAACCGTATTCAATGCTTGATCTTGACGGTACCTTTATTTCCTTTACGACATTATCGAAGAAAAAAGCTTACTTGTGACCCCAGGTACTATTGCCCAATCTAAGTTCACGGCCCGTAGAAAAACAAAAAAACAAATTGAATATGGGGCCGTCCTTGAATTACGTAAGGATTTATTTTTATGATTTTCGACACCACCTTCCTTCCTCACGTAAGGGATCGTAAAATTTTCGGTCCCCCACTTTTTTTAAAAACTATGCAGTTTTTTTTTTCCGATTTGGTGGTTAGATTATTTCAATCATTTAGTTATTTTTAGACATAAGCATTGGTAATAAAGCGAGTGCTATAATTTTTAGGGTACTTTAAATTGTATCACAACTTGTGAATGTGAGGAATGCCAGGCCTTCACCGTGGTTCGGATTCCACGTTAAACTGTAGGTCCTCCATTTCATCTCACTATCACCCTACCATTACACATTAGCATAAGTGTGTATAGCCCGAACGGGTAGTAAGACGCGGTGATATAATAATAATAATAATAATAATAATATAATAATAATAATAATAATAATAATTTAAATTGTAGTAAAATTATGCGTAAAACATCATAAGTAATGAAATATAAGTGAAATATAACCTTAAGTAAGATGAATTCTGCCTTCCATCTCTCTCGTAATAAAACTTAAGAAAATACTGAGCTCTCTACCCATTGCCTCCCCCCCCCCCCCCAAAAAAAACCTTACGTAGTGCCGGATTTCCAAATTTTGACTTGTGAGACCCTAAGCTATATAAAGCCTGGAGGCCTCTTTAAAAAAAAAATCACCAGAAGGTTTCACAAAATTTGTAGACACCATACAAGTATCCCTTTTAATTATTTAATATCAATACATTTAAAGTGAAAAATATAATTTATTTTCAACTGACTATATTTATTGATTATACATTAATCATTTGGTTGCCTTGATCTCTATAAATTATTATATATTATAATATAACATAGCATAGCATTGGAAACAATACGTAAATGTAATTTATAAAATAATGTTCACATACAAAATGCTGACAAAGGAAGTAATCAGGGCTACTTTTATTGATACCTACAAAAAATAATGAACTTTTTTGAAAAATCATAAAAATTAGATCAGATAGGCATACATACAGTATAGGAATACATTTCAAAGTTTTTAATAGCAAATTGCAGCTGCATCTCAAATACACAAATTATTATTTTTTATAAAATTTAACAATTTAAAAAAATATATTTCAGAGTGATAAGGGGGACTCTTCTTATTGCCCATTTATGGGGGGCGCCCATGAATACAAGGTTTCCATTTCACCGCCAACAGGCACCGACAATCGGGTCTGTGTGAAGTCAGTTGAAAAATGAAACACACCACATCTTTTTCGTAGGCCCGTCTTTTTAGTATGTCATGTGCGAAGCCCCATTTTAATCTACAGTGAACATTTCGACCGATAAAATCGTCTGCCACTGACTGTCGTGTACGGTTGTCCTCAGACTTTGCCGTATGATGCTGCCATCAATGGACAGTAAGTGTAACTATTATTATTATTTAGCACTGCGTCTTACTACCCGTTCGGGTTATACGCTTAAGTACTAATTACGCTAATGGATTAGGAATTGGGAAGGTTGAATAGAGGAAGTGAACCCGCATTTTCGTGGAGGGAGAGTGGAAAACCATTTAGGAAAAACCACCTCCAGTTCACCCGACCGAGATTCGAACCTCGATCTCCCCGTCCTCGGCAGTCGGGCTCAACACGACTAGCGCGTTAGCCAACTACGCCACCGAGGCGGGTAAGTGTAACTACGTCAACTCTTGTAAATTGCATGGGATCTCTGCAACGAGCCCGTGTTCAGTACGTAGATTTTATGGGCCTGCTGGTTTGGGGATAAATTAGCGATTCAGAAAATTTGTTGGTTAGTTTATTTAAACCAGACCTAAATCCGGCATTGTCCTTACGTTATTTAAGGACGGCGCCTATGGGAAAAATCTATTTTCATATTTAAAATAAATATTACCACAATCGTTTTGGAAAATTTTTCTAATAGGCCTACACCTCTATGTTAAGGTGGACACATGGCGGAATGTTGAGGGAGACGTTTTACAGACGCCAAGAATAATTCTCGCGTTATTTGAGGACGTTGCCTACCTGTGACGTCACGGTAGGTCAAGATAGGATTTCACATATTAGTGAATTTACGTTTTACTCAGCGAGTTTTAAAGATGCACTGTTGAAACAAAAAACATAAATTCTTAAATAATTTTTAAAATGGTCCTACAGTGTCACAAAAATTTATTTTTTATATTTAAGTAGTTTTTTATAATCGTATTTTTATAGTCGTATTTTTTATAAATCCTCTACAACTTAGGCTATCTGGCTTGGTCACGAAAATGGCCTGTAGGAATCTTCCTACTAGGATATAGATTAAAAATATCCGTGGTAGAATATGTCTATCTAGAATAGGAAACAAGAAACAGGTAAAATTAAAAAGCAAGTCAATGTTTTAAAGGAGCAAATATTAAAGTGACTGTAAGCTCGTCAGAGGAAGAGGGAAAGGGTTATCAGCACTTAGACAAGCGTCCTCTCAGGGTGAACTTCTCATTTTCTTCCCTCTCATTCTATTTTGTACATTAGCGTCCAAGTATGACAATGTTTAGATAACTTAGGTGCGTCAAGTTAAGATATGAAATCTCCAAATAGGCAACGTCGTTAAGAAGGATTTTGTTATTTCAAAATAAAGTTCATCCATAGTTTGAAGCAAATTGTATCAACATGTATCTATAAGATTTAAAACTGTACGTTAACATTCTTTCTAGTTAAAATAAAAAAATTGTGAAAAAGGTGAAACTATCCCATTTTTAGCGCTCTTTTACGCAAAGTGTTGCAGTTCTGAGTTTAAAATACATCGCACCCTTGCCTCAAAAGTGACACAACTCAAAAATATAAGTTTTTCAAAAAATGCAAAAACATGTATTTGGACATAACAACACGTAATTTTGCTAATCAGCTCTATCAGCAAGAAGAATAAGGGCTCATAACACTGGGATGAAGTGTCATTTTTGGCATTTTTAGTTTACGACCCTAAAGAATCACCCTTCTTTTGATTTGTGACACTTTTCGTGTTCTTCTCAGACCTATGGGACTTAATTATTTTGACTAATGACACTTTTGTAGAATAAAATGTATAGTTGTGTCACTTCTGAGGTTTAGTTTATACCTATTAGCAGAGTATTATCTCAAGTTATGACGCAGTGTGAAGTTTAGGTCGTCAATGTTAGGCTTTTACCCTTCATAGGTTTTTACATTCAATTTCTGGAAACTAAATATATTTGATCAAAAACTTCACAAACTGAGGATTATACTTGTTTTAAAAGTAATTACTATTCATTATAAAAAATACAAACATTTGTTATAGGGGTAAAATGTATAAAACGCTATTAAGCGTAGGTAATAAATAAAAATGAACAGGTAAAATATTCAACACAGATTGAGAACATCTTTATAAAAATAATTATAGTAGTTCTTTGGAATAATATTTTTCTCAATTAGGTCTTGAATATCACTCTTCTTATTTTCGGGTAGTGGAAATCTCTTCGAATAAGCTCTAACCAACCTGAAAACGAAAACAGTCATTATAAGAGTTGATAATTCAACACAAATTCAACACACATTCAAAAAATTCAACACGCATTGACAACCAACCTGACAGACTCCCAAGTCTTTGAAGACCTAATCTTCATGTTCTGTACATTGACTTTCTTGAACTCCAAATCTTTATAAGAGGTTTTATAAAGAATGCTCCAGGATTCTCCTTTTCAACTTTCAGCATCTTGATATCATGCCATTTTAATTTCTTCTTATCTATATCCACATTAAAATTGGTACCCCACTCTTCCTGTAAGGCTTTCAAGTCATAAAAATCTTCATAAGTCAATTGATGGACACGGTATGGCGGACCAGTCTTCTTTGCCACACTTATTAATGTAACGTACTGTTCTGGCACATAGATGGGAGTAGATTTCAGGTGTCTCTTCACCTGCTTCTCAATAACGCTGTGTATGTTGTCACCTTCATTCTGTGAATGCCCATGAATCAGAAATTTATGAGTGATACTTCGAATATTGTGTTTGTATACTGCATACGAGTAGGTTGCAAGTAGATACTTATTCTTCTGCTGCCCACAGCAGTTATCCGAATAGAAGATGATATCCATATCTCCAGTATTATCAGCCTTTTCAACCAGCAATTCGATGAAACGAAGAACACAGCTTCCGATTTCCACAGCTCCACGTCTTCCTTCTATTTCAGTTCAAAAATAACATTCAGCATGTTTTGCATAAAGATCACTTACTGTGAAATTGTAACAGTTTATTTTACTCTTATAGTAAAATGATGAGACCAAACCTTTAGGTAGTGGCATAACTGCCTGTAAGTCATATACAGCAACATTAGGTTTCTTCTTATCAGAATCCTTCTCTTTACGTGAAAGTTCTTTCTCTTCTTGATGCTGGTTATAAGAACCAAGCAAAGTGTTTTTGCCTTCTTCATCTGCATTCTTAAATGATTCGCATAAGTCACACTGATCCTTTTTCGGTACATAAAAAGATATATTGAATTCTCCATTGAATATACGATTAAACATTACTGAATTAGCAAAGGGTTGATGCTGCTTCTCACGACTTTCTTTATAATCCCGATATATATCTGCTAAACTTTTACCACTCTCGATAAATTCACGTGTAGTCTGGGCCCTTAAATAGTGAGATTCAATTCTGGGTATAGCGTTGATAAAGTTCCTTACGCTGTCTTTTATTTCTGGATCTACTGTGGGATGTTTGTCATGTTTTCCTCTCATGTCACCCTCAACAAATCCGGTTTCAGTTTTCTTCGTCAAGGCTGTTCGAATGGGTCGGTCATTTATATCAAGGGTGGCCTTGAAAAATGTCTTACAAACTCTAAAACGCGTCTTATTCACCTCAAAATAGAATGCTGAATTGAGGTTTCTAAAATGTTGTGTGTTTGAGTAGCGATACTTCGGTTTGATAGGGATTGTGTGCGCAACTATGAATTCTCTTTGCCTCTGTAAATCCTCAACACTCCAATAACTATCAAATATTTCCTGTCGGACTGCATCATTTATTTTCTCCCTACAGCGTAATCTACAACTTTCTCCACATGGCGGACGCACTTTCCTTGCTTGAAATTCTTTCTTCGTTTTTGAGGACGACACGTATGCTTTTCCAGAATTTCTCATGATTTTTGCTTTCTTAACTCCCCAGCTTTCAGGTTTCCGTTCCCTTTTCTTCCCTTTCTTCTCCTCAATTTCAATTTTAGCGTGAACATCATTTTCATCTACACTATCAGAACTACTTCCACTGGATAAACTGCCAGTGAAATTTGGATCTTCTTCTGAATTATCTTCTAATTCATCAACATCGTTACTGTCTATGGGAGATATACAGTAATTTTTGCTTTTCAATTTCGTCAAACGCATGCGAGTAGGACATTCAGAGCTACATGAAACAGCATAAATATTACTTCCATCTGTTTCAGAACTCGTACTAGTAACAGTTGATTCTGTAAATGATCTCACTATTACTGATGAATTTCCATGTTCAGGTTGCTCATTACTTTCAATATCTTCTTTATTCGCTACCTTATCATCACTTGGGTTTACTGAGTGTTCTTTCTCTTCTTCAACACACTTTTTGTTTGTAGCATTTGAGAGTGCTTCCTCTATCACATAGCCTGTGGTTGGACAAATTGAAAGATCTTCCTCTGGAATACAATCAGTTGATGGATTTGCCGAATGTTCTTTTTCTTTAATACAACTTGTGGTTGGATTAGTAGAATGTTCATTCTCTGGAACAGCGTGCGACACTATATTATTTGAATCTTCTCCCCCTATGTACTGTACGGTTGCCATTTGTAAAATTTTAGCTGCACGGCTTGATGGAAGCATAATTATGCTGCATGAAAAAAAAACAAAAAAACTCTGTGTCAGTACACCACCATTAATTAGGGGTGTGCGAGTATTCGAAATTTCGAATAGTTTCAAATAATGAATGGCCAAATATCCTATTTGACACCCGAATACCAAGTTCGAATAGCTGTTATGTCCTTTAAATATTTAAGCCCCAATAATCCTGGAGTTTTATTCACAGCTTTAACCTGACAAGTAGACTGGTGAACATAGTTTTTGGAGGGTCAATAACTTGTCCTTTGTACTATTAAAACTTTGGAGAAGGAGGATTCCCATGTCGACAACCGGACAACCGTGAGCCATAACAAGCAGTAAAGTAAACCTCAATAACCTAAAGATGAAAAGGGATGGGATTATAAAAAGGCAAGGCCAGAAAATATGAGTGAGAGTTTGAAAAGGATGTAGATAGTTTCTACCCTATAATATTTATTTTGGGAAGAGCAAAAAGGGGTAGGGTGAGAGAAATATGCGTTGTAAATATGAATAGTATAGAGGGAAGGGGGAGAAGTATGAAAGGGGGAAGGAGAGAAGTACAAGAGGGGCAAAGGAGCGGTGAAGGGAGAGAATTACAGTATGAGGGTGTGTTTTCTGCCTTTTGCCAACATATACATTTTAAACATCAGTTTCAAAACTATTATACAGATTAATAAATTTCACCATATATGATAAACACCCCCTATTCTATATGCATTATTCTGTATTCGTTTAAAATTTTACTACTCGATTAGAAATTATTCAATTCGAAAAATGACTATTCGCACACCTCTAGAGTAATATACATCCTTCAAAAGTGACATAACTCAAAGTATCACGATATAATTCTTCAAAATTGACATAATTCAAAACATAATTAAATTATTCTTCTAAAGTGACATAACTCGAAATATCAACAATAAGTCATTAGAACCGATACAACTTACATTATAATCAGCAGTCTTGTGGTTACTTTAGAGAGCTAATAATGATTCACTTCGAAAAAAGCTACCTTTTCATCACTAAAACACAGAAATGGAACATTCATGTTTTTCTTCAAAAGTGACGTAACTCGAAAAACCCTGAAACAATTCTTCAAAAGTGGCATAATTCGTACTATACAAACAAATTATGCTTACCTTTAACAGATAAAATGACTCAAGTCGAAATACAGCAGCTTTTTTTTATAACTTCAATCACAAAAAATGACACAAATCAAAATACTACAATTTTAAACATCTCAACAACAACCTGTTCACCTTGGGATTCACGACACAACTGAGAATACGACACTCTTGTAAATGTTGTCACAGTTCCATTCCAAACAGTAAGAGCGTCACAACTGCTCTCTGGCGGCCAGTTTGTGAAGTTAAAAAAACACACTTTTGATGGTTGGTCGAGAAGTGTTTTCGCAACTCTTTCATAGTGATAACTCAAAAAATAGGTTTTTTGAGTTGTGTCACTTTTGAAGCAAGGGTGCGACATTGTTAGAAATATAGATCTAGTACTTCCATGAAACAAATAAAATAAACTTTTTAACTGTGTGAAACAGAACATTCTAAGATAGCCTAAGATTATTTTTATGTTTTTGAAGTTTTTTAACCGATATTCCCATTCCCATTATAACACCACAATAAGAGAATATTTCTCTTCAAGAAGCCTGTGCTCTTAAATCAAATCTACACAAGATAAAAGCGAAATAGAGCAACTTCAATAACGTTTTATGTGTCAGGATTAAAGGAGGAATGGCAAAACCTGGCTCTGACACTGGAGGTCAAAGCTCGACTTCAACCGAATTAAATGGACGTGTTTTATTTGTACCACCTGGTTTAGCAAGCTTACCTTAAATGGTTCCACTATGGCTCAATTTATAATATGGGACCATGATGTAATTTGTTAAGGTAAGACTTCTATCTTTCATGATAAGGCTGGGCTTATATTCAGTCTTACGTCATGGAGTTTTTTAAAAATGAGCGATAGGTCTAACATAGTATTCATAACAATAATAAAATCATAATTAAATAAAAATCAAATTTGGTTTAATAGTACAGGCAAAACTTAAATTAGCATAATTTAAAATTTCAAAAGATACATTTTATTAACCTAGTTTTTCTATAAGTGAGCAATATAATGAAGTGTTTTTAGAGACTTTATTTAAGAGTGCAAAGTGGTTAGGAAATTTTATATCAATAAGAGACAATCTATTTACGTTACGTCCTTATATATTATGTTTCATTTTAAACTGTTGTGTTTTATTACGAATTTTGAACTTTACGTCATGCAATATTCATTATTAGTTATGCGTTATGCATGAATATAAACACCACCTACTTTGTGGGTTTCTCCATCTCCTATACAGAAGAATGTTGGTGCAATTCCTTAAGATTTCTCTCTAAAAATCCTCTTTCCTTTAGTTAATTTAATCGTTGGTAGCCAGGACCCAGCACTAAACGGCGTGATTCCCCTTTCACCCCCCACCCCCCTACTTCTTTACCAGAAAAAATAAAATTGCTGTCAAATATAATATATTGTGACAACTCTACTAGTTTAACCGCCTTCTGCCTGTTTTCGTTGTTATTAGTATAGAAAAGGGTGGTGGTGGTGGGGGGATTGTATCTGCTGTAGAGGGTGCAATCAGTGTCACAGACTGTAAGAATCACTCGAGAGCCGACAAAGAATCCCCCCTCCCCTACCTTGAACTTGCACAAAGGTCTGACCCCACCTGTGGGAACAAGGCAAGGGTTATTACAGAGAAGCTACTGCCATTGTAGTATCAACAATGAAACAGCGGTGTGTTTTGGTCCAAACAGTGACGTCACAAGGGGAGAGGAAGGGGAGGGGGTCCATGAAGGTTGAATAAGTGTACCAGAGTTCGATACCGACCGACCAGCCGCGCTATAATTCCACTTTTTTTCCCCTTCACTCACAGGAGAATGCAGATTGCGATTCGTTGAGTGAGTATTTTTTTTTAGCTGTTCTGGTCTTTCGATTGGCACTTTAAATTAAAGTTGGTGGAGGCCATTGCGGAAACACAAAATCTTACTGATGTTCCACACATATTTACACTTTGTAGAGGTCAAACTCAGCCTCGATAGGACAAACGAGAAGCTACTTGAACAGTTAGGTAGCGGCTTTGATCTATAAAACTGAGAGTAACGACAGGAGAGTTCGTTGTGCTGACCACATGACACCCTCTATCCGCAAACGTTAGCACTATCATCGCTAAAGGTAGCAGCTACTCGGTCAGTATAGCGCGATCGCGAGCTCAAGATATTAAGTTTATTTTATTGTGATATTAATTTCGCTACAGTCAATCAAGTAAAAAACGCCACAATAGGAAATAAAGAGTTGTGTTGTGGGATGTTAAAATCGATATAAAAACACTAAGAAAGACATAACCTTTTCCAGCTTTAATCAAAATTCAGATGTTAACCAAACCCTCATTCGACTTGTCATTTGTATACTGGGAGATTGGTCGACACACCGAGACTATTTTAAATACGGCCTTTTTGTCGGCTAAACTTATCGAGTGAACCTTTTGTTCGTGTGGCTTCCACGTGACCTTCTCTTCTAGTTCTTACTTATAAAAAAGAGAGTGCGCCAACATTGTCAGTTGAACGCATCTTGTAAGAAAATGTGTTTTTAAAATATGGCTAAATGCGAATTAACTAGAAGATGCAAGATTACGATCGGAAAAAAAAAATGCAATTTTCTAAAATAATTTTCTTTACAACAGAGAGATCGGATTCTTTGAAGTAGTTTTTTAATTATAACTAAACATTTTATAAATATGTTAAAATGGTTGCACTTGTCCAGCCAGGTCCAACTGTTATAATAATGAACTGTCAAAACCTGCAGCCTATACTAATTTAGAGCATCTAACCATGACGTAAGCCTAAGAACTCAAACTGTCAATACAGTTATAACAGCGCATACTTATCTAAGTGACCAAGGTTCGATTACAGGCAACGATAAAATAATATATGCCAGTAGTAAAGGCTTCAGATCCTCCAGCTTTTGCATTTTCTACAACAACAAAAATTAAATTGAAATAAACACTTCTTGCTTTACACGTGAGAATAGTTCCAGAGATTTGAATAATCGGTTAGCTAGACAAGCCCGCACACAAATAGACTAATTTCAGATAATCGTGTTTCGGGTGAGTGGGTTTCTGGTATAACTACAAGAATAAATTGACAAATTCGGCCAGTGCTCGAATTGGGCCTGAACGAACCGGAACGCAGTTCCAGTTGATACGAAAATATATTAAGAGCGTTCCGGTTGATAAAAAAAATCTTAAAGCGTTCCACCTGCACACTAAAACGCTACTTCTTCGTTCTTCCTATTGTTTTCCAAAGGATCTCTATTTTAGTCTGAACGAACCCAGATCCTACTGTGTGTCTGTATAGTGTATTGGATTTTGAACGGACTTAGATGCTACTACGCTTCTCTAAAATGTATTGTATTTTGTATTACACTATGTTTTCCAAGAATTTGCTTTACAACAGAGACGGCGATTCCTATAACAAGACAATGACTTCAACACAATTTTTTTACATATGTTAATCTTTCACCTCCCATTTAGTAGCCTCTCTTGTGGTCTATGGGAATTATTTTTGGAAGGGGTATTTGCTGTTTCTGTTCGTAGGTAGAAGATTTATACCTTCAGTTTCACACTGTCTTTCATAGTGTAAATACCGTACATACCTATTTGAAGTTTAACTCTGTGCCACAAGTGAACCAGCAAAAAAGACACACATTTCTTAAGTACATATTATTTCTTTTTATATATTATGTTTCGCATAACATTTTATATAGCTACTCAAGTTAGCTACAATATTTACTTGCCAAGTAAGTTTTATAACTAAACATATTTTCTTCAAAATATTTATTGCATTGAATGAATTGAGAAAATTAAAAATGGTGTCCGTTTGTCGGCGGCAAAATCTTTAGAAATGCTAAGCGTATTTAATAACAACTGAGCCTTACCAGTAGAGTCAGAATTTACATGCAGATTAATGTCCCAATATAGACCTATGTGATGTCTGAAATATGCAAATAAATATGAAATTCGACCACGCAGGTAATATTGCCAATAAGTATTTGTTTTAAAAAAAATACTGTCCTGGTGTGATCCGAAATAATACTTGAATAGATTAAAATTTACACATAATAGAAAGGACTTTACATTAAAGAGTATAATATTTGGTTGTACACGCAAATTTGATTAACAGTATTTGTTACAAAACATTTTACATCCAAACAACATTTTTCGTATGGATTAAATAATGATAATGATTCTTAACATTATCATAATCTTTCATAACTATGTAAAACGAAGAATTTTCTCGTGCAATATTTTGACTCTTCTGTAGCAACATTTTGTAGGATGAAACTCTTTACTTCACAAGAAGTTATTGGGGAATGTTTTAGAATGCATTTAATCTCTCTCATTGTAATTCAATTAATTTCAGTCTAGTATATGCCTACAAATGATAAGTATCCTTCCCATGTTTCGATGTTTCAAGTGTTTTACTTTTTACATCAATGAAAGAGATGTGAAACAACAATGAAAAAAGGGACAAAATAAAATTAAAACTATAAATATAAGATGTGTGCTATTATTTATTGTAAATAAAAAAATTGAAATGTTCTAATATTATAAAATGTGTAAAATACTTTAATATGTGAAATATGTAGAAACAAATATGGATTTTTTTTTGTATGGAATGTGCAAAATAATAAGTTTGGCATGATACCAGTAGCTCATTCAAAAAATACACATCCTAACATTTCTAACCAAACACATTGGTTTACAAAATACTTTTAAGAAAATAAGTGTCACTAAAAACTAAGATATATGCATAGTTGCCTTTTAATTGAAGAGGAGGGAGGAAAATGTAGGAAACGACAATTCTGGGTTCACATCAACAGGAAAATACTTATTTTGGCGAATACTACACATTATTTCCTGATCTGGTTGAAGATGACGCCAAAAATTCCGGCCCGCACTTTATTCTAATTCACTCGCCCGGACTTTCTGTTGAATGGCGGAACGGCGGAGAGTCCGTTGCCGGTGGTACCGACGTAGTGGGCGCATCTTGGTAACAAATACTGCTACGAATTAGTTGTACTTTCCGTTCCGTCCGTGCGGTCCGTGCGGTACCGACCCAGTGGGCGCTTACCTTAAGAGTAAAAATATGTTTTTCGCAAAAATGATTGACAAGTTTGATGAGAATGAAGGTGTGTAGAAAACCGTAGCTTGCATTGAACGTTTTGTTACCAGTTTCATGTAACGCTGGATCTTTCATTATGTTGGCGAGTGCTAACTACAATATTGTCAGCAATTAAATTAATTTAATACCAGATTCCTATAGTTAAATATTGATTATTAAATTGTAAACAACACTTTGCCTCCTTAAATTAGAAAAAATAATCCCATAGCATAGGTACTTAGGTTTTAGACTAGTGCCTACCTACATTGGATATTGTTTTATGGTGGAAGTGTATTTTTCGATTCAATATAAATCAATATTAATTAATTGTGATTATCAATGAATTAGATTAGTATAATAAACTGCAATGTGATATTCATTTTGCTGAGATTCAATTAAACTGGAATGGCTTAGCATGCAACTTATTGAAGTGTGTATAGACAATGTAATAGTTTCATTCTGTAAAATAGATTAAGGAATTATTGGTTGTTAGTTGTTACTTTCCCGGTTGTTAAAATTTCCCAATTCGAGCACTACAAATTCCTAAATAACACGAGGATTAAAAAGGAAAATAATGCAATGATTATTATTTATCTTGTATATTTTATACTAAATAGAACGTTTAATCCCAAGTTAGGTCCTACATCTCAAAACTACTTATTATTAAAGCTGTCCGTTTTAAAATTTGAAATTGTATATAGCTCGCATATAAATTTACTACTAGCAATAAACAAGATAAAAAACGGACACTGACATCCATTAATTTATTAATGATTTCCTTTCAAGGTCATAAAACAATGTTTGGACAAAAGTTATGTGAGACGCCAGAAGAGGGCGTCAAAATGAGAGCTTGTCCTGGCACAAAATTATGGCGGCTTTAATCGTGGAAATAGTGTAGGTCCTACTTATCGTGGAAATAGTGTAGGTCCAACTTATCGTGGAAATAATGTAGGTCTTACTTATCGTGGAAACAGTGTAGGTCCAACTTATCGTGGAAACAGTGTAGGTCCAACTTATCGTAGAAATAGTGTAGGTCCTACTTATTGTGGAAATAGTATAGGTCCAACTTATCGTGGAAACAGTGTAGGTCCTACTTATCGTGAAAATAGTATAGGTCCCACTAATCTTGGATGCAGCCCCCCCGGCTTAGTGGTAATTTCTCAAGTCTAAACCGAGTGGATAAAGCGTGGGTGGCTTTCTTTTCGGGAGAATCTTGAAAAAGGGCCTACTCCTGCTAACAAAAAACCCCAACATAACAGTACCACCGGTAGCATTTTTCCAGTCGACCAATCAGCTCGACTTAACTGCGGGCGTTTGAAACGGAGCTTTCTTCAACGCGCGGTTTCTTACAAAGAGGATGCCACGATATTTTTTCCCTCCTTCTCGGTTCAATGTGTCATCTTGTCTGGCTTATCTTAAAGAAAGGGTGGTATTTCTTCCTTCCTCCCCCTTCAGGAGGGGGTTTTGATATCTGAGATATATTTCACTAGCAGAAATCCTTCTAAACTTTATCAGACTTTGAATCAAATTATTGTTCCCATTGTTTGCTATTTGCACAGTTCTTTTTGAAAATGGAATAAAACTATTGTTATTTCTTCTATACGACTTCCTCTTATAGAATATTTGAGCAACGGATTTTTAGGTAGAGTTTATCTTTTTAATGAGTGCTGCACACATTTTTTGAATGAACGAATGAAGAATGTATTTTTCTGGCTTGAAATAGGCCCTAACTCCAAATAATTTTTGTCTTCTGGTTTTTTAGATATAATTTAATCACTTCTTTCTAAGGGATCCGTTTAATATTAGATCTTTGTCTCACATTTATAATAATTTTAACTTGTCACGATAGATAAGAATGAAAGTAAAGCTTCTGGTTTGATCATGTGGATGTAAAACAAATTTGGCTCCAAACATTTTTATTTCTGTTCCACGTCTTACTACCTGTCCGGGCTATAAGCATTTAATTACAGTACTAAATTAGTAGGAATGAGGAATGTAGAACTATAAAGGAAATGTACTCATTCCCTATTAGTCCAGAGTAAGCAGAGCTTGTTAAAACTTTACCTGTAATATGTTCTCCCTCACTCTGTTCCCATTTTACCAGAGTAAGCAGAGCTTGTTAAAACTACACCTGTGATATGTTCTCCCTCACTCTGTTCCCATTTTACCAGAGTAAGCAGAGCTTGTTAAAACTACACCTGTGATATGTTCTCCCTCACTCTGTTCCCATTTGGCCAGAGTAAGCAGAGCTTGTTAAAAGTGTACCTGTGATTTGTTCTCCCTCACTCTATCCCTATTAGTCCAGAGTAAGCAGAGCTTGTTAAAACTTTACCTGTAATATGTTCTCCCTCACTCTGTTCCCATTTGGCCAGAGTAAGCAGAGCTTGTTAAAACTACACCTGTGATATGTTCTCCCTCACTCTGTTCCCATTTGGCCAGAGTAAGCAGAGCTTGTTAAAAGTGTACCTGTGATATGTTCTCCCCCACCCTGTCCTCATTTGACCAATCATATATAGGCTCTACTCTCTACACCCCTTATGGGAAAGTATTACCGCTGATACCTGACCGATTATTGTTCCACTGAATGATTAGAGCAATTCAAAGGTACAGTTTAGATTGACTCCGACTATCCTGGCAACAAGAAACGACACGTCACGACAGTATTGTGGTTAATCTATAGCAGTGCTCTCAAACTTAGTCGAAGGGTCAGATTCACAAACCCAGAGCGCTTTGTGGGCCACGGCCCTTGTTTATTTTTTGTAAAGCATCTTATCTAACTGTCTGGACTATACACATTTTAATCTTACTAGTGGGTAAGGGTTTAGGAAGATTGAGAGGAAACGTACTCGCATTTGTGTAAAGGTAGGGTTGAAAACAATTTAGGGAAATCACCCTCGGTACATAGTGCCGGGATTCGAACCCCAACCTCACCGTCATGACGTAGTTTTTATTCTCGTGTCCTGCGACATGGGTAAACGATATATTTTTAAAATTGTAGTGACTATAATTTTGAATAATAAAATACACTTGGAATTACTTCAGACAGCGCTGCACTTTTCTATCACCTTAAAATATATGTTTGCTAGTAGCTATCGATCAATAGTTCTGTTGTCATCTGAAAAAAACACCTATCTAACAAAGGGAGGATTACAACACTCATCAAAACAGTAAAGTGATACCCGCTTCGGTGGCTGCGTGATCAAACGTGCTACTCTCGCAATAGACTAGACTGCCGATGACGGGGATGTCGAGGTTCAAGTCTCGGTCGGGTGTACTGAGGGTTTTTTTCCAAAATGGTTTTCCTCTCTCCCTCCACGCAAATGCGGATACACTTCATATAAATATAACCTCGCTAATCCTTAAAACCATTAGCGTAATTAGTATATAAACGTATAACCCGAACGGGTAGTAAGACGCAGTGCTAACAAAAAGAAGTAAAGTGAGCTTTTGATTTGAGACAACAACAAATAAACTAATTTAAACATTTTTCCTAGACTGCCAAAGATGGGGAGTTGGAGTTCGATCCTGGTCGGGTGTACTGAGGGTTGGTTTTCTAAATGGTTTTATACTCTCCATCGATCCAAATTTGGGTGCATTTCCTCTAAATTAAGCTTTCATAATCCCTAGCCCATTAGTGTAATGTGTACATAGCCATGGGCATAACCCGAAAGACGCGGTGCTAAAAAAAATAATTTTGGTGACGCGTATAAGACTGGAACGATTTGCAGACAAACGGGCCGGTCAGACATGTCTCACGGGCCGTGAGTTTGCGAACCCGGTTCTATAGGAATGACCCGCAGCCATCAAGGACAATGTTCAGGTGGGTAAGTTGGCAACTAAAGAGGGAGAAAAAAATAGTCAGCTCTAAACATTATCCGTGGAGCCGTTTGGGGTTTCACTGCTGGCACGATAAGATGGTTTGTTGGAAGGATGGAAGGGGTTATCGAATGAAAACGGTTCATTGAGTATCTTCTGGAGCTTGTTAAAGATTTATCCTCGCTCCCCTCCCCTCTAAATTTCCCTCCAACCTTTATTTCTCTTATAAAGTACAAGTAAACCCTCCTTAAGGACGATGTGTATTGGCGCCCTAGAAGAACCATCTTCAGTCCCTTGTCTACTTGTGGTCGTCTTTACAATAAAAAAAAACACCTTCTGACAGCGAATTATTAATATCTGACTGGAGGCTCTAGGGCTCACAGACAAATATGAATACATATTATAGGCCTGTTCCTTCCCGCAACTTGACGTACACATGCGGGAGCCTTAAGGGGCCCTCTTACCAAATATGTATTCACAATAATAATAAAAAACATTATATTATAATATGTCGTTGTATTCCCATTTTTGAAAGGGTGGATTTCTGTACCTTCCATATAAAGTGCCATATGTTTAAAAGGAAAAAACCACTCCCCCCCTTCTATTCACGGGTGAGAGGAACTTAAGTGCCCCTTCGTTTATTAGGGAGTCTTTGACGTGCATTTTTTGGATCAAATACTGTACTTTTTTTTATTTACTTTTAGCACAGAATTTTACTACCCGTTCGGTTTATACGCTCGTGTTCTAATTGAGTTAATAGTTTAGGGATGAGGAAGGTTGAATTTAGAGGAGGTCTACCTGCATTTGCATGGGAGGAGAGTGGGAAACCATTTAAGAAAATAACACCCTACTGGGATTGAACCATGATCTCCCCGTCATCAGAAGTCTAGTATATTTCGAACGTGACGCCTTGGCTTAGACTACGGGGCCACCGAAACTGGTTCTTTTTATATATTTGAGGTATTTATTCTTATTTTCTGAATCGAATGACTATATCAGCTAACTTAAATCTAGAACTGACCCAGCATCCAGCCCCCAGGCCATAAATTTATCATTGTGAAGGGTGGGAGGGGGAATCCGCATTTCACCAATTATGAAGTTTTTGACCATGCCAAGATTCGAATCCGGGACAGTTCAATAGGCAGATGCAACACCCACTAGGCTGTGGCGTTGGAAAGCGCAAAAAAAAAAAAACTTGTACTATTCATATCACTCAAACTTCCATCGAGCCATTGATTTTTCTTAACCTTACGCAGCTATGCCCTTTCAAATACCTTAATATTTTTTTCTTTAACTAGTTATAGGTTATATGTTTTATTTGTGTGTATGCAGCTAATGGCCACTTTTGTGTCAACGCAGAGCCAAAATATTTATTGGGAGGATCATGCTTATAGGTTCTATCAATATCGGTTATTAGTTAAAAATCTATCATTTACACACACATATATTGCATCACTTTGTTTTCTATAAAATCAAAAATGAAATTGTACGACAAATAAATTGAACATATTTTCTCATATGGTATTTTATAGTTTGTAAAAGGCCTATATACATAAATATAAATACCTAATCACGCCATTCCCTTACGGGGTAGGTAAGAAACTGTGCATATAACTCTAAAAACAACTACTCCGTTCTTAATCCATCCTGACTTTCTCCACACGTCCCTATCCTTGCATACTCCCTTCCCTTCAACAACATATATAAATCGAGTAATACATGATCTTTGATTTTTAAAACTCTTAATGTTTTTCTTTTTCACATATTAGTCTACCTACAACATTTAGCCACGTCTTACGTGGCCTACCCCTTCCATTTGATCCACACATTCTATCTTCATATATTTGCTTTGCCACCCCATCCACACTCATCCTCTCAACATGTCCAAACCAACGTAGGACGCTTCTTTCTCATTGACCTACTGTCCTATTAGATTCCCTTTCAAACCGCATTCCTTCAATACCCATTCATTACTGACTCTATCCATACGAGCTTTTCCACATACATTTCTTAGGTATCCAGTTTGGAATACAATTTGTAAATATAGGTTATAGCTAAACTACCACTTAATAAGTTTCCCTAAAAACAACATATCATATTTATAATCACATGAACCTATCTTCAGAAGAAATGTTGAATAAAACTATAGCCATTTTTAATAAAAACCTCAAATTTTCAAAAACCAGTCATCAGTGAATTAAACTCAAATGATTTTTCAGAAAAACAAACATACATTCTAATCATTCAAAACACTCACAAAATACCCATTTTTAACTAAATCAACAAAGATTTTTTTAATGTCAAAATCAATCTTTAGTAAACTACCAATTAAATAATAATTTTTCACTGAAAAATCAAATACAGTGTTATTTATAATGTAAAAAACATCCCAGATGTGCATTTTGAGCAAAATCTTTGGAGTCATTTTAGAAATACTTATAATTTACAAAATTCAGTCACTAATAAACCATTATTAATTTGAGAGATATGATCAAAATCATCATTTTGCCTTGAGATATGACCATCAACATCAAAACAAAAAACAAAACATAAACAATAAATCATTTCAGCCTTATCCTCGGGCAGACAGAGGGACAGACATAAATTGGGAAAGATAGACCTAAAGACAGAAATATATTGAGAAATACATTCATTGGGAAATATATACTTTGGTAAATACATACATTGAGAAATACAGACACTGGGACAGAAATATATTGGGAAATACATTCATTGGGAGATATATACATTGGTAAATACATACATTGAGAAATACAGAAACTGTGACAGAAATATATTGGGAAATACATAAATTGGGAAAGACAGAATTTGGGAAATACATTCATTGGTAAATACATACATTGAGAAAGACATATATTGGAAAATGCAGACATTGGGAAAGATATACATTGGGAAATGCAGACTTTGAAAAAGAAATTCATTGGGAAATATAGACATTGGGAAAGATATACAGTGGGAAAGACATACATTGGGAAATGCAGACATTATGAAAGACATACTTTGGAAAATATATTAATTGGGAAAGACAGACATTGGTAAATACAGACATTAGGAAATAAATAATTTTGGAAATACATTCATTAAGAAATGCAGACTTATAAAAAGACACACATTGAGACAGACAGGCACAGGGACACAGAGAGATTTGTCAGACAAACTTTTTTGAGCCCAGGAGCAAATAAAACGTCAAAATTCATCAAAATTTCTAAGTAGAGAAAGTTTCACGATCAGATACGTGGGCCTTTTCTATATGAGATAATAAAAATAAGACTTATCTCAAAATTTCCCTGAACCCATGAGCGCTCTATTTCCTAACCAATGGTGCCAACACAAAAATGTAGACTACGGGCCGAGGGTGGTACGAGGACTCTTAACGAGTGTCGCACCCCGCAGCGCACCCGTTTAAACGCGGACCTAGGAAAGAAGTACTCCATCCAGCTCAGTATATACTACTCTTTCTTCTAGAAAACGGGAACACATTTGTCGAGGACAATGGAAGGGACCTCCTTAAGTGTCAAACAACTTGTTGCCAAATCATTTATCTGAGCCAGTGCCATCGACGGGGAATTATGGGTCTTACCTTTCAGGTAAAAAACCCAATATGAAAAGTTGTGATAATGTGTCGCGGGCCCTTCAATAAATTGGAAGAACTCGAGTTTTTTTTTTGTGGTTTTCCTCACGAGTGTGAACTAAGGGGTAGGGGGTCTTTCAAAATACACCCCCTGGAGACTCATTCATGCAGTCAATATTTTTAATGAAATTGAAAGCTTTAAAAAAATAATCCTCTTGGGGTGCAAATGCGGGACAAATTCTGGAACTTAAACTAAATGGCGTAGGTCTATATCAATTTAATAAATTTAGTAAAATATGACAATTCAAAATCGGATTCGATGGAAATTCAAAAGATGCTCATTTGAATAGTAAAACTAATCTAGTCATTGTTTGGACATAGTTTAAAGACCTTATTTTTTTTATTTTAAGCTAAAAAAACTCAAACCCACCTCGGGCCAAGGCGTCACTCTCATGTCACACTAAACTGCCGATATCCGGGTTCGATTCTCGGTAGGGTGTACTAAAAGATTTTCTAGATTGTTTTCCACTCTCCCTCCACGCACATGCGGGTACATTTAATCTGAATTCAACCTTCTTCATCCCTAACACGTTATCGTAATTAGTAGCTGCGTACAACCAGAATGGCTATTCTCTAGTTAACTAGATTTTTGTTAAAATTTCACTTGAGGTATTTAACGTGCACTTTCTGAACCGATTGATTATATCAGCACAACACTTATAAATTAAATTAAATCTAAAATAGACACAACATACAGCTCCTGGTCATCAATTCTTCACTGTATCAAATGGGAAACCTACAATTTACCAATGATACATTTTCAGCCATACCAGTAATCGAACCAGGTACCCTTGATCCACTGGGCAAACAAATTACAGACTGAACTAAGATGGGACTCAGTTAAATACTATAATTTTAAGCCTACTATCCTATTTTTATTTGATAACCTTTCATTTTAAACTAATATTAGATTTAGAATTCTATTCGAGTTAGTAAGCAAAAATTCGGATTAGATTAGAGATGGGAAATATAAACTTATTAAGAACTATAAGGATACGGAGCTTAAGGAGTATGTAGACAAGACGGTTTCAAGATGACTCTCCACGAGAATAAGGCCTTCTAGTGCCTGCCGTGGCGCCACGCTTCATGCTCACAGGCGGGCGCCAGTCAGATTTTGTCGTAATCAGGTAATCCTGAGTGATGATGGGTACCACACCCTGAGATATCTCCTCTAAAAACTGCCGCGAAGACAAGATAACGTTTTCCCTGTGAGGTTTGGACTAGAAGCGGCTACGTTTTTGGTCATAGAGTTTTAAAATAATTAGCATATTTTGTTCGCCTTCGTATCGGGTTTTTAATATCAGAGCTACAGCCCATTTATGATAGAAAGGTTTTTTTATAAAATATAAACATATTTTTTGCTGTCAACATTGATCACATTTTACTCTTATTAGGGTAATTTTATACGTATTGATAATATCTATCAAAAGTGACAGCTTAAGATCACATGACTTGATGTATGAATATATGTATTAAAATTATTTTCATAACTTTAGTAACTAGCAGATACGGTTCTTCCTGCCAAAATCAGTGAATAGATTTAAGACGTGTCCGGGTAAAGCTAGTGGTGTTGTGAAATATCTTTGGAACCACCTCGGTGACCGCATGGTCTAAGGCATCACTCTCGCAATAAACGAGACTGTCGATGACGGGAGGATCGGTGTTCGAATCCCAGTAAGGTGTTCTGAGGTTGGTTTTTACAAAATAATTTTTCACTATCTCTTTCTATTCACGCAAATGTGGATACACTCACTACCTGTGGATTCAACCTTACTCATCCTAACTCATTAGCGTAGCTAGTAGAGAGAGGCGTAACCCAAACGGGTGGTAAAAAATTTTTAGATTTAAGGTTGAGATTTATTCTTGATGAAAGAGACGCCAAGGACTTCAGGGGGGTATTAACGTCCCAATAATTTTATTAGTAAAATAATTTTTAGTGATGATTGCTGCAAGTCTTCTAAATAAATTAACACAGATTCATACGTGATGTCATGTACTTTTATAAGCTCTTTCTTTATCGTGGCTTTGTTTAAAAAAAAAAGGTATTTAACGTGCACTTTATGAACTAACTGATTACATCAGCACACGACTTATAAAATATCTTAAAAATCTATAACAGACAGAATCCCCAACCCCCTTGGCCGTTAATTCATCACTGTGAAAGATGGTTATATTTTACAAGATAACATATATTTTTTCCGTTTAGCTATCTCTCGACCCCTCGGAGGGAGGAGTTTTGATAAAAGTCAACGATTCATGACCCCCTGAAACAGAAAAGGTTGGTTTCACGAAGACTATGATTATATTTGTATCTCGGACTAGCCCCGAAAACATACTACTACCGATTGGGCTGAAACTTGGTATCTAGGGTTTTCATAAATCTCCCCTCCTGGAATTTTTGGAATTAGATATCCAACCCTAAAATCAAGGATAGCTTACCCAGGGGCAGAAATAGAAAAAATGATTTCCTCGAAACCCACTCTAATGATTGTGATTCAATTTGGTATCTAGGCACTGTTTAGCATTATAAGCAAAATGGCAACCCTCATTTTCCCATGAAAATGTTTTTGGGGGTATTTTACATTAGTAGAAATTTCCAATTATAATCGTATCCCCGCAACTCTTTCAAATATCATTATAAATTTGTAGTAGGCTATTATTAAAAATAAAAATCTTTTATTTTAAATATATATATGAAACCAATAGTTTCTGAGCTATGAGCCAATACATACAGTTTTTTATCGATGTCTTTGAAATGTGAAATTGATTGTTATAGCTTTGGTGGTTGGACATATTTGTTCCTCTTTTCTCAATGTTTCTGTAGTAGTGTATACAATTTCACTTATTTTCTTTAGTGGAGTATTTCTATAAAAATATATATTTATTATTTAGTTTCACATATTTTACGAGTTTTTAGTAAATATATTTATTTTAAAATAGATAGAGAGAAGGTATTTGCGGTGCATCGTACAGTTTTTTTTATGAAGCTCTGGAAGGGGTAAGTTAGGCCACGGCTCCGAAATAATAAGCGACTGGCAAAAGTTTGGGAGTAACCACCATAAGTAGTACATTCAGTGGCGTAACATCTTCAGTGGAGGTTCAAGCACAACGTTCATTAATGGTCCCCCCCCCCCAAAAAAAAAAGATTTAAAAAAAACTAAAAATGGATTTATAAAAATTCTTCAAAAGTATTTTAGGTGAAAACATAGCTCATAATTTTTTTAAATAAATATGTTATTTTTCTCTTTTCCTGTGCGGGCTCCCAGATCTCTGGTACATGGTGCGGTCGCACCAGCTGCACCATTCAATGGTGACCAACTGAGTACATCATATTTATAGGTAATATACTCTGTCGACATGGTTTAAGAAGTGAGCATCACCAAATATGTAAATATTTAAATATAACACTCCTGAAATGCACACCCTTAGGTGTGGCCAGACTGGGCGAGCGAGCACTCTTGAAAGAGATATATATAATATATATATATATATATATGTGTAAAACTGATATGTTAAAATACTTCAATAGTATCAAAGTAGGCCTTTACAAATCAGAATCACCATTTGCGTGGAGAGAGGAGGAGAAAACCACAACAATAAATCACTTGTCAAAAACCACCCTCATTTCACTGAGCCAAGATTCGAACCTTTGCCTCCTCGTCAACAACTATTGAGAGCTATCTGTTAATTACGCGCTCGCTCGCACGCTCCCCAGTTTGGCCACCCAGTCGCTTGCGCGCTCGCACGCTTGTCAGTCTGGCCGAACCCTTAGGCCCCCCCCCCCCCCTTTAAAATTATGCAGAAATCCAGTTTTGTATTGTCTGAGTATTGGAGTTCAAGCGTTAACAAACACTCAAAATCAATTAAATTTAATGTTAAATTATTAGGTTTTATTATTGATACGAGGCCATGTAAACCAAACCCTTATCCTCAAGAATTCTCGTATGTTCGTTTAATAATTTGTTGTTAAATTTTAGTTTCTTCCAAGAATCCCACATATCACAATAATGTGTATGAAATAAAGTGTATTAAGCAAGTTATATCTAGTTAAATAATTTTGATAGAATCGTAGAGTAACTAAGCACAATTATTAATAAATTAGTTAAAATAAAAGTAAAACATTTTAATATTTAGAAGTTTTCTACAATCATTATTTATAAGAAATAACTTTGTATTGAATATTTTGAATTTAAAGCAAGTGTACCTGAATTGGCGTGGAGGGAGATTAGAAAACCAGTTAATAAAAAACCTCCGTACACCCAACTGAAATTTGAACCCCAACCCCCCGTCACCGGCAGTACAATATATAACGAGAGTGACGCCTTAGATCAGGGGTCGGCATTAGTTGATCTCGCAGCAATTTTCAGTCAATCTCTTAAGAAAACTACATCGTCCCGAAATGGCAAGCTTACCTCACATTATTCAACTATGGTACAGCTGATATGGTGTAATCCGTAAAGGTAAGACTGCTGCCTTGCTTGGTTCCAATATGGTACAGCTTATAAGATAGATCCATAGTGTAATCCGTAAAAGTAAGACTGCTGCCTTGCTTGGTTCCAATATATTACAGCTTATAAGATAGAGCCATAGTGTAATACGTCAAGGTAAGACTGTTACCTTGTTTGGTTCCAATATGGTACAGCTTATAAGTTAAAGCCATAGTGTAATCCATCAAGGGAAGCCTGCTACCTTTCAGGGTTAACGTAATGAACATTTTATTTATTTTCTATAAAGTAAGGGACATAAGGGACATAGTATTGGAGGAAATATCGAATTTAAGGAATAGTTACAAGATGTATAGAAAAAGAAACGAACTAAAAGAAAAGTGTAGAAACGAAGGGTGATCGAGGGGTCTTTGATAAAAATGTAAATATCGATCGGGGCTAAAAAAGATTGCCGACCCCTGCCTTATATGATTCAACCACCAAAGCGGGTATTTGGTTTATTAATGGGTGACGACGCTTGAGATTTTTTTATTTTTTTTACAGGCCTGTTGTATACGCAAGACTCAGCTCACCCGCTATCGCCATTGCAAAGATTCCAGTAAAAAAACACATTATCATAAAATTCACTATTATAACTTTACACATCTATAGATAAAAGAGCAAATATGTATTTTGTATCTAGTCAAAAACAAACATTAGTACACACACGCACACACACACATTACACTTGAAAGTGTATTATTTATTATTTTATAGCCTCTCGCGTGATGATTTACAAATCACACCGTTTGGGGGCAAGAATGGGGCATCTCAAACTTTTTTTTTAGCACCGCGTCTTACTACCCATTCGGGTTATACCCTTATGTACTAACTTCGCTAATGGTTTCAAAGATTGGGTAGGTTGTAATTGTAGGAAGTGTACCCATATTTGCTTGGAGATGAAGTGGAAAACCGCTTAAGAAAAACCACCCTAAGTACACTCAACCGATATTCGAACCTCAATCCCCCCGTCATAGGCACTATAGTCTACTACAAGAGTATCGCGCCAGACCATGCGGCCACTGAAGTGGGTTAAACTTTCCTATAGGCAAGAATAGGTTCCGCACGGTTTTTATTGTGTTCCTAAACCTTCACGTGAATGATAACGTCACAAGATATTTATATGGGTAGCGTTTATTAATATTCGCATGAAATTAAAATTAAAAATAAACTACTATGCAAGCTATGTATCGATATTTTATCTTTTTTTAAAAAAAAAGATGCGAACTATAGGAATACGTTATGTGTCCTCAGTTCAGTCAATATATAGTATAATACATGTGTATGCATACATATATATACTATACAGTATGTACATTTATAAATATACACAGTATATACAAATATATCTTCTGCCTAAGTCAACAACCCGAAGGTTAGTTTGATGTGCTTTACATCCCTCCGGAGATGAGCATGCGCTCAAACCTTCGGCTGGTTAGTACTGCCTGCACCATCTGGTATAAATCCCATATACTAAGGGAGTTCAGGAAGTGTGGTGGTTTCCGTTGCCTCTCACACTAAAATTGATCACATATAAAGTTTTAATTGATATTTGGTATACCTGTGTATGTATATATTTTTAATTTTACGTACTCCCGTATATGTCTTCACGTATCCCTGGCGGTACGCGTACCACAGGTTTAATACCACTGGTCTAGACGACATGAATGAAGTTTATTTTTTATTTTTACTTTGTTCCTTCGTTAGTTGTTTACTCGACTGATAAGCTGCATTCTGTTTGAACAACGACCTCATCATAAAAATTGGTTACTTGTTAAACTAACACACATTCACTTAAACGTTAACATACCACACACAAACACACAAACACACTCATACACATGTACACATTGTTCACGTCCCCTACTAGTCATCTTTATCTCCTCCTCACCCTACTCACCTAGACCATAATTTACATTTATTTTGCTTACCTACACTGATTTATCAAAACGTTCATCTCTTCATATTTTCTCATGAAACACGATTAGAAGAGAACTAACAAACAGGCTAAGCCTTGGGCACAGACAAGTAAGAAACAGACTCTCAACTTTAACCCCGGGTATCGCTGCGCTCCTTCTGCCAGCTTGAGTCCTTCGACACTGGGCTTCGCTAGTGTCACTGCTGAGCGATGATAGGACTAACAGCAGCGATCCTAGTGGTGAATGACTCAAGCTGCCGAAAGGAGCGCAACCATTTTAACCTGGAGGTTAAGTGTCTTGGTATAGTATTTGTCTGTGGCCTTGGTCGAGAGCACGAAGTAATTAAAACGCCAAGGTCTCAGTTTTAAACGAAAAGTGTTCGATCTTGAGTTTAATGTCGGATTTTAAGTGCTGATTTATTTCATCTTAAGTGTCAATACGTTAAATGGAGACGTGAGTGGTTGAGTCCCATTTAGGCCAAATCAGGACGTCACAACAGCCGTGCTATATTATTTAGATTGATTACTGTCAAATGTACTAATTGAAAAACCCACTTTTAAATTAAAACTAGTTTCAACCCACAAACACTAAGATTTATTTACGGATAAGTTATTAGATCTACGTTCATATATTCATACTTCAAATCATGTGATTTGCAGCTGTCACTTTTGAAAAATATCAGTAGCTACAAAATAACACAAATAGTATAGTAAGGTGCTATGTTGTAGCAAACTAGATGTTTACTTTTTATAATTGGCACTTCACATGAAAATTGGACTATATGTAGTCTTTCACTTTTAAAATATAACATCAGGGTTCATACAGATGGGACATAATTCACATAGAGCCCTTATAATGACGGGATGGAATTTAGATCAGAGCTTATAAAGACGGTACGGAATTTACATCAGAGATGATAACTATGGGGCGGAATTTACAGCAGAGTTTATAAAAATGGCAAGGAATTTACATCAGAGCTTATAATGATGGGGTGGAATTTACATAAGAGCTTATTGAAGATGGCTCGGAATTTATATCAGAGCTTATAAGACGGTATGGAATTTATATCAGAACTTATAAAAACTATACGGAATTCGGAATTCTTAATTTTTTTTATAAAAGGGCCATAATTTACCAAAACCGGCAGGGATGAGGAAGGTAGAATTAAAAACAAATGTACCCAAATTCACGTGCAGAGAGAGTGAAGAGTCATCTAGGTGAAGAAACATCCAGACCTCCGTGCTCCGGCAAACCAAATTAAATTAGCCTGACACTTTGTCCGCCTATCCACAGATATACCTACATGTGAGCGTGGCGTAGGATATAGATAATAATAGTAATAAAACTTTGATTTTAATGTTTTGAAGAAAAATAATCCCTAGTTTAAATATAAATGTCGTTAAATGTTGTGACGGGTAAAACCAACATCAATGTTGGCTCTTAAAGTGTTACAATTTACGTTACAATTCTTTAAGACGACACGTAGCCAAGAAATGTACAATATTTTGTCACTGTTTATGTTCTCTAGTGAAAAGATAAAAAACACATAGTTATTTTAAGAAAATAAATCCATGAATTATTTATGTTAGTCACTACCGAATAGATACGTGCTTATTTTGTGAACATTAAGGCGAGGATGTGGAGACGCAAAAAAAAAAAAAAAGTTCAATGTTTTTGCAATTTTTACAGCAAAACTTTTTTTTGGGCAAAATATTTCTCCAGTAGAAACAAAGAGAGTAGTTTTCTTCGTATGGTGATAATACACAGTTGTTGAATATCTGTCATAAGCATAATAGCGCTAGATGATAAACTTTTTAAATGAAGAGAAAAGTTGTCATAAAATTCCAGCACACCCTTGACAGATATTCAAGAAATTTTGAGGTCACCATGTGAATAAAATTAAACTCTTTTTGTTTCTACTGGAGCAATATTTTATTTATGTTGGCCAAATAAGTTTTGCTATAAATACTGCAAAAAACTTAGCTTTTCTCGCATCCCCTAAACTCTCACCTTAATTGTATGTATATATAACTAGATAGATCAATTTTTTAAGAAGCTTTTGTGAAAAAAGAAGACTTTTTTTTTATTTCGGTACAAACTTGTAAAAGTTCATTTTATTTTTGCTTTTGAAAGGTCCGTGGACCTTATTATGAACCAACACACAATACGACCCTATTCTATTTTTTAAAATAAACGTCGCAGAAATATAGTTTTTCGGAAGATATGTTATTTGTAGATTTAACAAAGTTTAGGGAAATCTGACATGTGAAGATGGTGTACTAAATATACACTCATTCTTCGAAATGAGTCAATTAACTAAATTTGTTAAATTTTCCTCACCAAATATGTCAAGTGTTTGGAAGCACATAGTCTACGTATGAAAACAGTTGTTTTCGCACATTAAACATAGCTGAAAGGTTTACGACTTACATACATACATTAGTTAAGAATAATTAAAGCGACTTCGGCACAAGATTTAAAACACAACTGTCACACCAATGTTGCAAATGAAAGTTTCAAAATTTCAGATAAAAATATAGAATGTATCTTATAATTTCACGTATGTTCCCTCTATTTTATTTTAATAATAATTAATCTGGGGAGATCGAGGTTCGAATCTAGGTCGGGTGTATTGAGGGTAGTTTTTACAAAATGGTTTTCCATTCACTCTCCACAGAAATTCGGGTACACTTCCTATAAATATAACCTTCCTCGTCCCTAAAAACATTTGCATAATTAGTCCATAATAGTATAACCTGAACGGCTAGTAAGATGCGGTGCTTAGAAAAAAATCTAGGATTCGTTTTACTTTAAAAAAAATTAGAATATTTATTTCTTTACTTTTTCTCGACCCTCGGAAAGAGAAATATTATAATTGTCAAAAAACAAATTCGAGATTTTGATAAATGTCAACGTTTCAAAACCCCTTAAAACTTCATTTCATTTCTTTTGTTTTTGAGGTATTTAAGGTGCACTTTTGAACTGACTGATTTTATATCAGCACACGATAATTGCTATGAGCGAGCGTGAAAGGGTCTACCAATTTTGCCGGGAAAGGCATTTTCTCATACCTTCCAGGATTCATTTACATGCCCCAATTGATATGGGACAGATGGCTTTACTTCCCCTCCAAAGCAAGTTATGTTACGGATTTTTATCGTTCAAGAAAAATTCATCGACCCCGGCTGGGTTTGAACCCACAAACGTCGGGTTTTGAGGTGAGTACTTTACCCCAAGACCACCGAGGTCGACACCTGAAACTCAAATACTGTTTTGACGATGCCGTCTGTCTGTCTATCTATCTATATCTTGACCTAGAGCCGAAACTGTTTTAGCAATCTGGCTAAAACTTGGTATCTGGGGTTTTCATAAAATTCCCCCGAGGATTTTTTTGAGCTAGATAGTTATCCCTAAAATTAAAGGTGGCTTACTGAATGGAAAGAGAGAAAACAGATTTTCTCGAAATCCGATCTACTATTTTGATTAAATTTAGTATCTAAGCATTGATTGATTAACTTTACAAACAAAATGGCAGACTATTTATTATAAATAACAATATTTTATTTGAAATATACTTTTATAAAACCAATATTTTCAAGGCTATAAAAATTTTTTTTTATTGAGGTCTTTTAAATATGAAATTGATTGTTATGCTTTTTGGTTTTGTTTCTGTAACCCTGAATATTATTTCTTTTATGCCCTTTGAAGGAGTATTTCTGCAACAAAGGAAAATTATTTTGTTTCACAAATCTTACGAGTTTTTAATAAATACATCTATTTTAATATAAAAGAAAGATAAAGTCTGCGCGGTGCCAGATACTATTTACTTTTTAATTTGCAGCCCCCCCACTTCGGTGGCCGCATAGTCTAAAGCGCTACTCTCGTGTAAGACTAGACTGCCGAAGACGAGCAGATCGGGGGTTCAATCCTGGTTAGGTGCAATGAGGGTAGTCTTTCCTAAATTACTTTCCACTCTTCCTCCACGCAAATTCGAGTGCACTTCCTCTCAATTAAACCTTCCTAATCCCTAACACGTTAGTGCAATTAGTACAGAGGCGTACAACCCAAGCAGGTAGTAAAATGGGGTGCTAAAAAAATACGTATCTTCCAATGTAGCTCTCATGTTCAACGAATTTGGTAGGCCTGACCAAAGCAATTATTTCCAACCAACAAGAAATAATATCGGCCTCTACATTCAATTTTATTTGTGACAGGGGCTTTTGTATTCGAGTACAATTTACGTAACTCAGCTTCTTTTTAAAAAAATAAAAAAAATCTTGTTTTAAAGATTAAACAACAAAGAAGAAGAAGAAGAAGGAAAAAAACACACTTAAATAATATAAGAGGAAGAAGAAGACTTCTTCACGGCTCGCCGACATCATAGCCATCTGTCACCGTGTTAAACGAGTAGCGGCATAAAAACGAACGAGACCAATGAGACGCATCCAAACAAATGAGGGACGATCTCCCGCTAAACCGAAATTACCAGCAGTTGGCGTTGGATGTCACACCCGGGAGGAAGCAGAGCTTTGCAACAAAAGAGACGATGATGAGACCATCTATTGCAAGGATGAGTTAAGGAAAGAGATATAAAGAGAGAGATTAGGGGAGAGGAAAAGAAAGACGTATGAAAGAAACCCACATAAAATGGAACGAATAAAATAAAATAAAATAAAGAGGTGCAAAAAGAAGTGACACTTCTAGGGCTATGATTAATTTGAAGACAACTAAATCCCCCCCCCCCACCCCTTCTAGGCCTCAAGAGCTTATCTAAATGTTAATATAGTTGTGTTTTTTTAAAGACACATGTTGGGCTATATTTGCAAAAACAAATAGATAACTCACCAACTCTTCCCCTTCCCCCTCAAGAGTAGACAAAAACAATTTCACACCTTGTCTCTTTTAACAAACATATGCACATCTTTACTTTCTCGCTGTCTTACAGGTAGAGAAAGTATTGTGACCGTAAAAAAATCGAGCTCGAGATTTTGATGAATTTCAACGTTTTATGACCCCCCCCCCCACCCCCCCGAATTCGAAAAATTTGTTTTTGAATTTCCATCTGTCTGTTTTTCCGTCTGCCAGTCTGTCTGTACCTCAGAGTAGAGCCTAAACTATTTTATCGATCGGGCTAGAACTTGGTATCTAGGGTTTTCATAGGTTTGCCCCGAGGGATTTTTGGGATTGGATATTCAACCCTAAATTTAAAGGTAGTTTACTGAAGAGTGAAAAGAGAAAAAATTGATTTGATCAAAATCAGCTATAACAATTTTGATTTAATTTAATTTACAAGCATCGATAAATATTATAAACAAAATGGCTACTTTCAATTTTTCGTCAAAATGAATTTAAGAGTTCTGGTCTGATGCGTAAATTTTTTTTTTTTTATCATATCTCCGTAATTCTTTGAGTAGTGAAATTACTTATAATTGAAAATATGTAGGTGTATTTATAATACAAATATTTTAATTGAAACATATTTTTATAAAACCAATAATTTTCAATATATACGCAAATATATATTTTTTAACTTTTCTAACATAAGGTAAAGTATTGCAACCGTTAAAAAAATCCAACCCGAGATGTTTATGGATGTCAACGTTTCAGGACACCCCGAGCCTTAATTTTTTTTTTTTTCCGTCTGTATGCCTGTTTAACCCTAAAATTAAGAGTAGATTAATAACGGGCAAAAAAGAAAGTATAATTTTTCCCAAAATAGGCTCTAACGATTTTGATTAAAATTCGTATCTATACGTTGATTAAGATTATAAACAATATGGCTCTTTTTATTTTCTCATGAAAATATCTATTAGGGTCCTTTACAGAAGCGGAAATTTCAGTATCTGCTCAAATATTTGAGATAATAAGCAACTTATCATTGAAACTTTTAAGTACTATTAAAAATAAAAATAAACCTTTATTTGAATTATATTTTTATAAAACCAATAGTTTCTAAGATATTGTCAAATATATTAATACAATTTTGTGAGATTTAGTTGTGAAGAGATACTACTTAAATTGTAACGCAATAATTCTCTAATGCCATAGAGTAAGCAAATAAGTCAATCTCTCAATAAGTTGTTGTTCTTTTTCCTTTAATCTCTTAGGGGAAATGTTCGTATAACAATGATCAATCTCTATCATTTTAGACTCAATAGTCAGTATTTACCTTTTTTTATTGGTTTAAATTTATAAATGAAGAATTAAATAGCAATGCGATAACCATAATATGTGCGACCCCTAATAAAATGTCGAAAATTTTAACCGGAAGTTGAAATTTAATACGAAGTGTTGACATTTGTGGACCCAATATCAATCTTTTTTATTGGTCCAAATATACAAATGAGGACTTTAATTTTTTTTAATCAAATTTCAAATTTTAACACCGGGAGTAAAAAAAAGGTTTTATGTAAGTAAAGCGCAATTTTTGCTCAGGTTTTCTAGTGTATATTATTTCTTTTCACATATATTACAAATTTTGAGTAAATAACCCCATTATTAAATACTGGAGTGAGAAAGTCTGTGCGGAGTTCAGTGCCATTTATTTTTAACTACAACTATCGGCAACAGTTGCACTTGATAAACTATTTTTTCACACAGGTGAGTACATTTTGTTTATTTAGAAAAAATACAGGCTAGGAACTCGGATTAAGGCGTCAGATTCGTCTTTTCTTTTTTTTATGCCGACGGGGAGGTTAAGGCTGAAATCCAAGAATGGGAGTAATGAGATTTTTTTTTCTACTAAAATAGTTTCCCCCTCTCTTTCTCCACGCTAATGGAAGGGTACACTCACCTCTTCTGCTGGTTAGTGTTCCCTGCACCATCTGGTATAAATCCCATGTATTAAGGGAGTTCAGTAAGTGTGATGATTCCTTGTTGTCTTTTGCACTGAATTTCTATGAGCGAGAGCAAAATAGCCTACCAATTTTGCCAGGAAAGGTATTTTCACATACCTTCCAGGGTTCTTTTACATGCCACAATTGACATGGTACAGATGGCTGTGTTTACTCTCCGAAGGAGGTTGTGCTACCAGTTTTTATTGCTCAAGAAAAATCCCTCTACCTCAGCTGGGTTTGAGATGAGCACTTTACCCCGAGAAAACCTAGGTTCATTCTAGTCCCTATCAGTGGTTACATGTGTAGATAGACCGGATGGGTAGTAAGGTGTGAAACCAAGAGAGGTGGGAAGCGGAGAAAAAGGGGTGGAATAATTCAATGACTTGGATAAAAATTAGCGACTCTAAGCACGATTTGCTTTATTGTCTGTCACCATGTCTGTCTGTCTATCCTTGGGCCTAGATCCAAAACGTTTTGATGAATTTTGCTCAAAATGTATATTTATTTGATTATGGCTTTGCGCCAGGACTTTTTTTTATTTTTACTCTAGCCCTTAAACTAAGGGTGGCTTACCAATAACTGATTTTTGAACATTCAAATTTTTTAGAAAATAGCTCAATCGATTTTGTTTACCATTGATATCTAGGGAATGTGCAGCCTAACAGAAACACTGCATTTTGGTGGAAAACTTGTTTGAGGGTAGTTTACCCAAGAGTGGTTTTTGAAATTTTGAAATTTTGGAAAAAATCAAAATTGGTTTGAATAGTTTTTTAGAATGGTTTAAACAATTGTGTTTGTTGTGATTAATAAAATGATGTGTTTGTTTTCTGAGGAAAGCCTACGTAAGACCAGTTTACAGAATTCTTATTTTTCTATCATTTTGTTCCAAGCTATAATACACTACGTGTATGAGAATGTTTTTACAATTGTGTCGTACCTTTTATTTTGTTTACTGATCCATTTTCAAAGTTCTCCCTTCAGGTAGTATTGAGAAAATCCACCGGACCACAGTTTCTCGAACAATAGGAACATGAAGTCCTCTCGAACTGCGGCAAATAATGATGTGTTTGTAAACACAATTAGTCACAGTTGCTCTTTCATGGCTTTAAGGGGAAGCAAAGGAGGCCGGCTTCACGCTTCGGCAGGCAGATAAAGAACCGGATGTGATCTTAATTTGCCGTATTATGATGTTTAGCAGAAATAACCTGACAAAATATATTACAGTTCATTCTGGAAAAAAAAGTCCCCTTTGAAATAATTTATATACGAAAATAAACGAAAATAGTTTTAGAGTCATGGAAGAGTTTTTACGCAGCGTGCTACTATCCGTTCGGGCTGTACGCATTTGTACTAATTACGCTATTGTGTTGGGGATGAGGAAGATTTGATTTAAAGGAAATTACCTGCATTTGCGTGGAGGAAGAGTGAATGGTTTTTAAGAAAACCACCCTCAATACACGCAGCTGAGATTCGAACCCCGATATCCCCATCATTGGCAGTCAACTCTGTTGCGAAAAGGAACCATTAGACCAGGGGTCAGCTACCCTTTTTATTGGATATCGCAAGCCAAATGATTTAAAAAATAGATTGGCTGATTAAAAAAAATAGATCATTTTTATTTCTCATATAGCAACCGATCTATTATTATGAACACAGTGTTTGCTAACTCTTTGGCGGGCAAGATAAAATCAGTAGGCGGGCCGGACGTGACCCGCGGACCATAGGTTGCCAACCGCTTCCTTAGACCATGCGGCCACTGAAGTGGTTTGGGGAGATTTATATAGATAAGGGTTTCCCAAAGTTTCACCATTCGTATACCCTTTTTGAGTCCATGGCCTGACCAAAAGCTCCCTGTTTGAATAAAGCTTTTGTGGCATGCTAAAGAAAGCTTTGACAGAGTTGAAGGCTTATCAAAGCCCAGGACGTCATTACATTCACGTTAATTTGTTTATCAGACTTATTAAGATAACGAAAATTTTATGAGTAATAAAACTTTACCCACTTCGGTCACCGCATGGTCTAACACGCTACTCTTGCAGTAGACTAGACTGCTGATGACGGGGAAATTGAGGTTCGAATCTTGGTCGAGTGTACTGAGGGTGGTTTTTCCAAAATGGTTTTCCACTCTCCCTCCACACAAATGCGGGTAAAATTCCTCTAAATTCAACCTTCCTGATCCCTAAAACCATTAACGTTTCCTTAGGGGCACTACAGTTAGGGAAACATTGAAACATATTAACGTCCCTGAAGTGGTCAGTTGTTGTTTTATCTCCCAAAAGTTTTTTAAAAATGATTCTTTAGCACGTATTGCCCATCCGGCTTATCCGAGTTGAATTGCACTAATGGGGTAGGGATGAAGAAGGTATACTTTTGAAAAATGTACCCGCATTTGCGTGAATCAAGAGTGAGAAACAATTTAGAAAAAACTATTCTCAGTACAACCGGCTGGAATTGAAACCATGACCTTCTCGTCACTGGCAAAATGAATAAATGATTCTCACGTCAAACCAGTTTAGTCTTGTTGGCTGGTGACAAAGAGGTCAGGTTTCAAATCCCGGTTAAGTGTACTTAAACCGGTTTTACCTAGGTGATTTTACACTCTCCTTTCGAAATTGCAGGTACATTTTATCCCGAGTATGTCTTACCCATCCATAGCCCATTAGTGTAGTTAAATGCGGATTGTCCAGACTTATAGGGAGGCTTGGAGCAAGGGAAAAAGTGTATTACTACCCGTCCAGCCTATCCACAGCTAACTACACCAATGAAGTAGGGATGAGGATGATGGAGCTAAGCGTAAATGTATCAGCATTTGCATGAAGGGGTAGTGGGATTAAAAATAAATAAAAAACATCTTTAGTAGGCTACACTCGGACGAGATTCAAACCCCAAACTACTCGTCACTGTCAAAAAAATACTAGATACGCATGACGCCTTAGACTACGTACCCACCGATGTAGGATATGTATTGGAAAGGGGTATGGGGATGATAATAATAATAATAATAATAATAATAATAATAATAATAATAATAATAATAATAATAATACGTGAATCGCGAGCTTACAGGTTCTAGGTTTACCTTTCCATCACAAATAAAATCTTACAGACCTATGTTGCTTTTGGCTGTACACAAACCAAAGCCATTGTACAGTACACGTCTAGTTTGAAAGGGAGAGGGCAGAAGAGAGCGGGGAATAAAGGGGAGGGGAGTGAGGTGAGGGGTGGGAGGAAATATCGCGGCCTAAGTCCCGCGAGCGTTTCCACAACATTTTCCTTCCCTGAACAAACATGAAACCAAGGGCAGACCCCCTCGACATACTGTGAGACTAGAAGCTGTACAAGGATTTCTTTAACTTGGGAGATTGTCACTAAGAGTCTTAAGTTACGTTGGCCCCTAAGGGGAAGATGGCCACGTTAATCAATCTTTCCCGAATACTTTTACTATGTATATTCTATCAATCGCTCGATGACTTAGCCGGGTGAGTAGTCTGAGACGTTAGACTCGCATTGCACACTTGGTACCTTTTGAAGGTCGGGTTTGGATTGATCGGGCCCGTTCGCGAAAGTTTTTCCCGCGTGATTTTTCTTCGTGGTTGGATTTCCACATCTTCTCATCACGCTAAAGTGATTACATTTCACCCGCTTCGGTGGCCTTATGATCTGAGCCCTAAATCATCACTCTCGCAATAGACTTGAGTTCCAATGACAGGGAGATTGGGGGGGTTTGAATTCCGGTTGGGTGTACTGAGGGGGATTAAAAAAAAGAATGTTGCGCTGCCAATTCACCTCCGCGCAAATAAAAGTACACTTCCTTTAAATTCAATCTTCCTCATTCCTAGATAATTAGCCTAATTAGTGCATATGCGTATAACCTGAACAGGTAGTAGGACACGGTGATGAAAAATAATTATATTTCCTCTACTAAGATAATCTCCTCATCCCTACTTAAACATTAAATTAGGGCCTTCTTCTGAAACAAACAATTAAATAACTGCCTTCTTATAAAATAACTATAAAATCATCTAATTCCCACAAACGAATGTTTAATTAATGGTCTTCTTCTAACTAAAAGATTTATTAAATTTAGACCCTCTAAATAAATGTTTGAATCAAGGCCTTTTCTAAACAAATTACCAAATGTGAATCTAAATATAAATACATGATTAAATATACTCTTTTCTAAACATACAAGCATAGCTAAACCTAAGCTTAAGTCTCGACTCTATCCAAACAAAGGATTAAATCACGTGTGTCTGCGAAAAGCTAATTATTATCCACGTATCTTCGCCAACAAATTAAATTCACATTTTGTAATAATTTTCCTCGAATTGTTTTGTGGAATCTAGATGGCTCGAATCTCCTTAAAATAGAGCCACACGCGTCTTTCCCAGGGCTTCTCTTGTCGTAGCAGGGATTTAAGACGATATGGAGGGTTGGATGGACGGTGATAGAGTCGTCAGATGAAGGGCTTCAAGACACCGTCAGATACTGATACCCTTCCGTGCTCGCTTTCACAGGAACACGTCGATGGCCTGTCCCCGTGGCTGAGTGGGTTGGGGCAGTGTTCCGCAAACGATGTGCCACGGCGGCAAATTAGGTGTTCCGTGCGGCCACAGCCCAAAGAGTAGCATCACTGTTCAATAAGAAAGCGAATAAAATTGGTACAAGTGGAAGCCGTACGTCATCACTTACTCGTATTTTTAATATAGCTGACAAAATCAAAAGCTTTCGCGTGAAGCTAGTTATATTTTATATTTGATCAAATAGCCAAGCTATTATATTTGTTAATTACGGTTATAGCCGCATCTAAATATCATAATCTTTAATTTTTTAAATTACACCTCGACACGGGAATCGAACCCGAGAACTTACGCTAAGTACGCCAATGCTATAACCACTGAGCTATCTAGGAATCGTCCCATGATCAGGGTCGTTCTTCACTCAAATTATAAGGCAGAGTCTGTGATGGACGTCAACCGAATCGAAGGTGGCTGCGTTATCTGATAGCTCGTGATCTTAATTGATCGCTCATAATATGCAGCTGACGATTTCTGCACGTCCATCCCAGACTCTGCCTTCAAATATGAGTGAAGGCTTACCCTGGGCACGGAAAGATTCCTGGATAGATCAGTGGCTAGAGCATTGGAGTACTAAGTCAATGGTCCTGGGTTCAATTCCCCTGTCCAGGTGTCACATTTAAATTAATAGTAATGGTTTACCCAAATTACTAATGGTCCGAACGAAATATTTCCAAATGTTAAATAAGTGGGCACAGAAAAAGAACTCCAACCTTTAATCTTGAAACATTTGAATTTAATTCCGAGATAAATGAGTTCTTTATTTTCCTAGTTCTGATTTACCGTACACCAGTTGGGCTGGGTGCGTGCGTGAAACATTCCCTGCTGCCATCGCGCGTAACTAAATGTAAACAGTGTGTTTCGAAAATATTATTTTTAAGTGTACCGTGAACTTAAAATATCAGGGCACCCGACCACAGGATATAAAGGATCCTTAGTTTGATTACAGGTTCGTAAAAGAACACAGAGGGTAGGATTTTGGTCGGAGGGAAATTTAATAAAATACAGAATTTTTTTTCAAATTACAAAAGAGAATACAAATATATCGTCTTCCTCTCCCCTGCCAGGATTGTCGGGGTTTAGATAATCGGCGTTCTACTGTAATTATTATTGGTTGCTACAGTCCAAATATATGCGAGTTTATATTTTAGGGCATTTCGCACATCAACAGTTAATGAGTCCTTAAGTTTAATTGGAGGGGGGAGGTGATATGAGCCCCAACTCCCACCCACCCCTATCCATGTCGATGAGTGTTTTTATTGATTTTTAAAAATAGTAATAGTTATTACTACCCGCTTCGGTGGCCACGTGGTCTAACGCACTAATCTCATGTTGAACTAGACTGCCGGAGACGGGGAGATCGGGGTTTGATCCTGGTTGGGTGCGCTGAGGCTAGTTTTCCTAAATGGTTTGCCACTCTACCTCCATGCAAATTCGGGTGCATTTCCTCTATATTAAGCCTTAATTAATCCCTAACCCACTGGTGTATTTAGTACATAGGCGTATAACCTGAACAGGTAGTAAGACGTGGTGCTAAAAATATATATATATATATTTATATATTATTGCATCACCAGTCCCTTCTAGAACAAGATAGCTGCATATACAGAGTGTCCTCTGACATGTTGGATCCACTTCAGCGGTGGACAGGAGACACAAAAACATATAAAAAACGTTCATATGATAAGTGTCCCATTTGACCTTGTTTCCGAGCTATAGTCATGTTTGTACTCCAGTGTAGCTTAACATTACAGGAATAGCTCAAAATGGTCGCCTTCAGCCTGAATGCAAACCTGCAGTCGTGTCATAGAATGCCGCACTTTTTCAATAATACCAGGCGTTTGGAATAATCCATAGAACATACCTGGTCAACAGGTATACAAACAGTTTAGTGGAATCATTGGGCTGTAGCTCGGAAATAAGATCAAATGGGACAAATGTTTATATGGACATTTTTCATTGTTTTTGTGTCTCCTTTCTACCACTGATGTGGATCCTACATGTTATGATACAGTGGTACATCCTGTATACTACGATTATATTATGCTAATAATATCAAATTTATTCACGGAGCTCACTGAAAATTGTGTAAGCATCCGTAACTCACCCTCTCTACTTTTAGGGGACGCCTTTTCAACTTAGAAAAAATATTTAAACTACGTAAATAAATACCTTTTACTAACTTTACCCCGACAGAAACGAGAACAACACTCAATAATAATAATAATAATAAAACTGCTTTGAAATCAAAACTTACATCTTTAATAACCCGTTTTTTTATACGTCTCATTTTTCTCCTCTTTCTAAACATTATTATTCATACGTGTGTGATGTTAAGGGAACCGTGCGCGTAGTATAGAAAACTTAAAAAACTTCACTTCATTTTCACGCTTGAAATGATATATTGTAGAGGAAAGGGCAGGAGAGGTAAAAGGGGGGGGGGGGACCTCTTGGCTCTTCAAAACAGTTTACTGACATTGTTGGTTTGTTAATATCGTGTCAGGGGTACCTAATATTTTCATTGAACCTTGTGACTTCATTGTTGGACGACCCCCGAAGAAATATACCCCCTATACCCCTCCCCCTGTATTCCCTCTTTATAGTTTGTGGAACACGCGGACAATAAGAGAAGATTCGTCCTACCACCCCTCACTCTCTTCTTGTCCTCACTTTTAACAGATCCTGATCTTTTATAGTACTCTCCCCACCCTTCCATCCCCTTACCCTTAGGAATTAAACCGTGAACCCTCGAGTGAGAGAGGGATCGTTTTGATTGGTCCGTATCGCTACATCACACCTGCCCCCCTCCCCCCACCATTCCAGGGACAATGGACCGCCGGTAGGGGGTTAGGAAAAGGAGGGTGCGAACAACCGGGGTCGTGCTTTATAGGGCCATGTCACAATAATAATAAACCATTAGATATAACTCTATAATAATAATTATTATGTTATAATAATAGATGGTAGTTATAGTTGATAAAACAACCGTATATACTTTTTCATTATCTTGGAACCAAATGTTAAAAACTATGTTTTCGGTAAAATACCCTTAAGGTGAGGATGTAGTAAACGCGATTTAAGGGCTGTATTTTTGCAGTTTTTATATCAAAACTTTTTTTTGGTCTAAATAAATCACAAATTTCTCAAGAGGAAACATGGAGTTTAATTTTCTTCACATGGTGATATCAACAGTTGTTGAATATATTTCAAGGGTGTCCTGGAATTTAATGACAACCTTTTTATTTTCATTTAAAAAGTTTCTCATTTAATGCCACAATGCTCATGACAGATATTCAAGAACTGTTTATATCACTATGTGAAGAAAGTAACACCAAATGTTTCGACTGGAGTAGTATTCTATTTATTTTGGTCAAAAATTTTTGCTTTTGCTATAAAAACTGCAAAAAAACAACTCCTTAGATCGCGTTCCCTACACTCCCAACAAAATTGTTCAGACCATTAGGAAAAAATTCAAATTAAAACAAATATGTTATTTGTGAGCTACCCTCAAATTATGTGTTTTGGTATTTATCATAAAAAAACCCATTCCCAGATACCCGTGTTGAACTAAATCTTAAAGGCTATTTTCTAAACATTTCAAACGCCAATGGGGCAGGGATGAAAAAGGTTGAATTTAAAGGAAATACACCCGCATTTGCACAGAGAGAGTGAGAGGGGATCCATTTGGGAAAATAACAATCTTAGTACACCCAGTAGGGATTCCAGACCCGACCCTACCTGTCATCAGCAAACCTGTATATATAAGCTTTATATTTAATCCGACGCTAACTGTAGTACTATAAAATGTAATATAATTTTATTTTATATTTTAAATATTTAATAGCATTCTTGGTCGACACAAAAATCTAAAGAGAAATGTTCAGTTTAATTTTGGGACACAATACATACGGTTATGGAAGGATTCCGGTACAAAGAAGCTTTTTGAAAATACAATAATGCTATTTTCGTGGTCAACATTAATAACACTTTAGTGTTATTTAATAGGTATTGATAATATCTTTCAAAAGTCATAGCTACAGATCACATGACTTGACGATACGTGAAAGTAGATCTAGTAATAATATAATAATAATAATAATAATAATAATAATAATAATATGAGCACCACGTCTTACTAACCGTTCGGGTTATACGCTTAAGTACTATTTACGCTAATGGGTTAGGAAATGGGAAGGTTAAATTTAGAGGAAGTGAACCCACCTTTGTGTAGAGGGATGATTATTGTGACTTTTCTTCTAAAGAATGCTAGAGAATTTCCTCATAAGGCTGCCTCCTCCACCAGCGAGAAAGTATCAACCGCTGTCAGGCCACACGGCTTAAAATACAATGGTCTGTGTCGTTTTCTGGAAATACTTCTCTATTATGTCTAAACTTATACTCTATTTCTCCCTTCACACACAGTAACACTTTGTCATGTTAATAAGAAAGAGGAGAAAGTAAATGACCAAACTTCTTATCTCAAGGTAAAGAAGAAAGCTTACTGCTAGTTCTCAAATGTCTTAAAACTTTATGTTGTGAGACTATCAAATTATTACTGTATTTAGTGACCTGGTGGTCTAGGGGTAAGGTGTCAGACTTCTGTGCTCGGAGTCCGGGGTTCAATCCTCAGTCCCAGCACAGATTTATCTGATTACCAAACCCTTCCTTCACCTCTGACAAGACGTGTATTAATCACAACTTGTGAATGTGAGGAATGCCAGGCCTTGACCGTGGTTCGGATCCCACGTTAAACTGTAGGTCCTCCATTTAATCTCACAATCACCCTACCATTACACATTAATGTAAGTGCGTATAACCCGAACCGGTAGTAAGACGCGGTGCTAATAACAATTACTGTATTTGTTGGAAGGAGAATAAATCTAGAGCTTTTTTTCATCAAGCCTAGTCCTTTAACTCCGCAAAAATATTATAAAGTCGTTGAAAATGAGCTAATGCCACATTTTCACACATTTGTATTAATAAAACTCAAACAAATCATATAGGATTGTCAAGGAAAATAAGCCCTGTTTGAATCTTTCGACTTTATTTTGTGGTAAACCATATTTTGAAGTAACGAATCGTAGAATGACATATTCCGTCAAAGCTGAACTTCTGCGTGGCAATTGCTTGCTTACCGAAGCGAACCTATTAACTACCTTTATAATATTTAAGCCTTCGTACTTAGTTGTAAGCAACAGTTGTGATAAACGTGCCGAGGGAACTTAACATATAACAGAACACGTATTACTTACTACAAAAAACACTACAGCTCTACTCACGCCAATGCTCTAACCACTGAGTTATCCAGCAGTCCTCCCGTGCTCAGGGTCATTCTTCACTCAAACTTCAAGACAAAGGTAGATGCGGCTATAACCGTAATTAACAAAAAAATTGCTCAGCTATTTAATTAATCAACAAATTTGGTTTGACCCACCTCAGTGGCCAAATGGTCTCACAATAGACTAGAATACCGCTGACGGGAAGATTGTGGTTTGAACCGGGTAGGATGTACTGAGGGTGGTTTTCCCTAAACGGTTTCCCACTCTCTCTCTCTCTCTCTCTTCACGCAAATGCGGGTACACTTTTTCTAAATCCAACCTTTCGCATCTCTAACACACTAGCTTAATTAGTACATAAGCTATAATCCAAATGGGTAGTAAGACGCGGTGCCAAAAATAAAGGAAGGAAAAATTTTGTTTGCCGCTGACATGGAGGGTTTTTTCCCCTTAAATACTTCCCCAAGCTCCCTTCACGCAAATGCAGGTACATTTCCTCTAAAATAACCTCTATCATCCTTACACCATTAATATAACTAAATGAGGTAGGCCCAGGCAGGTAGTAAGACTTTAAAAAAAACGCGTCTTTTAATCCGTTTTTGCACGCACCACCCCAAGCTAAACTACGATGGTTGCAGTTGTTTATAGGCAAGTAACACCGGTGAAGAGGGTCCCAAACACAAAGCTACAGATACCTCCTTCCTTTTATCCCTCCTGTATTCACTATCCTCCCCTCTTTTGAATCAAGAGCAAGGATGATCTAATTGCCCCCCCTCAAACCCCCACAACCTCATTATAAAAGGGAGATATCACAGGTATAATCACACAGTAAGTGTGCACAAAATCAAATGGGGGTCTTCCTTAACACAACCCCTCCTTCTCAACCAAGTCTACCTTCTCTACCTTTCACTCTTACTGGGGACTACACGGAAGGGGTTGATTCAGCGGAACCAAGAGTTTCTTTTTTTACAAAACCGTGGTCCCCGACATCAATTTTATACAAACCTCAAATAACGCGTAGAGAGGATTGTGGAATCACATTAGAAATCACATGTGTAAGGTATTCCTTCAATCCGCGTTACCCCTCACTAGCTCATGTGCATACTAATGATACTTTTACCCCGGCTTCCAAGTCAATGGGGGTGCTTCACCATATTCTCGGTTTGAGGTTTTCCCCCCATTTTACCAAATGTTTTCATGTAAAATAAAAATGGTAAGAAAGTCGCACGAAGACTTCTTTTTATCATCATGTCTTATTACACGCTCGGTCTATACGCATATTTAGACCTACTTTTTATGTTATCACCGTGTCTTACTACCTGTTCAGGTTATACGTATATATTATGATAATTAATTTAATAGGGTAGCAATGAGGAAACTAGAATTTTAAAGGTAATCTACCCGCATTTGCATGGAATAAGAATGGGAAACCATTTAGGAAAAAATCACCCTCATTAGATCCGACCGTGATTCGAACACCGATCTCCCCATCATCAGCACAACACGAGAGTGACGCCTTAGACCATGCGGCCACTGAAGTGAGTTTTAGGCCTACTAATCACGTTGATGTGTTAAGGATGAGGAAGGTTGAATCAAGAGGAAGTGTGCCCACATTTCATGGAGGGAGAGTGAGAAACTATTTAGGAAAAAATACCCTCATTGAACCCAATCGGGATTCTAACCCAGTTACCCAGTCATAGGCAGTCCAGTTTGTATTATGATAGGGACGCCTTAAGCCATTCGACCACCAAAGTGGGTACGAAGATTTATTATATTGTTGAGGTTTTTTTTTATAAAAAAGACGAATGCATTTAAGTTAAAATTTGATAAGGCTACTGTCCGACACCTTAGCTCAGTCGATAGCATGTATGTTTATTAAGCAAAGGGTTCTATATTTGAACTTTGGCATGGGCGAAAAATATATAATTTACATTTACTAAAAACTCGTAGGATTTGTGAAGCGAAATAGTAGGTCTATACATTGTTGTAGAAACAATACAACAAAGATCATGAATGAAATAATATACACTGTTACTTACTCTATGGCATTAGGAACTATACCTTGATTTCCACTTTTGTGGTTTTACATGACAGCTAGCAGAAGCAAGCAGATGGTATCAGTAATGCCAACATTGTCTGAAAGTAACTTTTGTCAACATATTTGTAAATAATAATTATTTGGTAAGTGTCACTATTATTATCACTAAAAATATTATTAATCACTTTTAACAATGCTTCCCCAAGGATTAGAGTATAATTTTCTTTTACATAATCTAATTTAAGAAAAAAAGTCTAGTTAATTCATTCTAGTTTTTCTTTTAATTCTTGTGGCCATTACAGTTTAAATAGAGCGTGAAATTTTACATTTAATAGTATTATATTCAGTTATTCATATTTTTATAACTGGCCTTGCATATCTTTAAAATAAATAAATGGTTTGTGATAATAAAGAGTAAAAAAGATACAAAATGTTTTTGAAATAATATTAAGTTTAAATTTTGTAAACACCGTGTATGGATACGATTCGCCGTAAAAACTAAAATAAGTTCCCTACGTCATCACCGGCAGCATAGCTTCTATCCAGTGGCCATATTTGTTTTCAGCATTTAAGGCCACTTTTAACGTTCTCTTGCTTTTAATAATTAATTTGAATTAAACAGCAAAAGAAAACTTAAAACTTAACAACCAACCAAACGGTTATTTTCATAACCAAAATCTAACAATTTTAAATAGACATTATAACAGTGAATTCTCGTATAAAATACAGTTAATAAAACCACGTGCGCGAGTAAAAATTTTGAAGCGAAAAAAAATTTAATACTTGTAAAATTGTAGATGAGTATTTACAGGCGTATCTTTGCTACCGTTAATAATTTTATTACAACTTTGAATAATACAGTGTCTTTTTTGAATATTAATTCGGCTACTTAGTCTGTGTATTCTTTTGAGAATATTATTTCGGTGTGAACATATTATCCTTGGAAAATAAGCTTTTTTTTGGTGATCTTAGAATAATTATTTATTAAATATAAAATAAAAGCGTGTGATAAAAAGAAAAGCGAGTGTTTCTGAGTGATCGATATACATTATTCTAAAATTTAAGTGTATCAAGACTATTAAATAAATATTTTAACCCCAAGATTGTGTTGTGTTGGCCTCTTGGCTAAACCTCGAGTTTTATGATGTTTATATTATTCCAAATACATCTGTGAAGTGTAATAAAAAATACTTGCGAGTGTTTCTCCAGTGTTGATAAATAAAATACCAGGCTAAGATTTCAAGTTATAAGTTATTGTATTTTTATTAGAGACTTTGTTATAACTGTTTAAAAGTAGTGAATTTAAAATAGATTTTTGTTGGTTAGGATAGCTTTTGATTTGTCATTGTCATTTATTTTATAGGCCTAAACATATTTTCTTGGATATTCATTTTTGTTTGTTAAATTATTTAAAGTTATCATAAATAGGCCTACATATTAAAACAAAATAATATAACAGATTGTAAAGGCGAGCATAGTGAATATGTTTTCTTCGAGAGTTTCTCTAGAGGTAAGAATATTATTTTTCATTTTATAAACAAAAGTTTGAATTGTTATATAGTACTCATACAATAGCACAAAATGTTTAATTTTTAATTATTACACTACACATCGGCGTTGACATTTAGTTGCAAGAAGGTCCTACATAGCCACAAAGGTTTTAGTTTTTAAACAGTAGGCTACAGCTAGGTTAAGGGACTTGATACAAATATGCTTAGACCTTTATGAAGTGCTCAAAAAAGGAATTAAATCTGTGAGTAAAAGTTGTTTTTCCACATAACTATACAATATTTAAATAATTAAAGAATTGTAAAGGCCCACTTTTCAATTGATATGAATGGCTTCCAAAATATCGGTTAGGCCTACTTATAATCCTTCAGCCAAACTATTCAATCATCAAAGAATCTTGCATTAATATTTGGTTTAGTACTAACGATCACCATAAGTCTATATATTTTTCTATAGGAATACTAGTACATTCAGAATTTTTCACATTTTTAATGTTATTAATAATACTATTTGTAAAAAACAATAAAAAATTATTTATAATTATAAAAACTTATATGGGATTAAATGCAAAAATTTTTTTTAATAAAATATAATATTTTAAAATTTTATAAACAGTAATATATTATTACATTTATAATGTTATTAATAAAACTATCAACAAATAATTATTAGTAAAATAAATAAAATTTTAAAAAATTTAAAAATAAATAATTAATACTAGCCCTAACATCAACATATCAAGGTCAACAATAAATAAAAAATTGATATATATAAATAAAAAATAAATAAAACAGTCATATATGTTTCTTGTATAGACCTCAATTTTGGCTGTCAGAAGTGACAGCTGATAAATACATGTTTTTGCAGACCATATGGTTCGGCGGAAGGATACATAGTTACTTTTCAAAGCTATCAGAAGTCAGCTGTGAGCTGTCAGTCTGCACCACAAAAGATAAAATTGAAGTATAGGAACACTGTTACAGAAAAATTGAGAAAAGAGAAACATCTTTGTGCACCAAAGAGCGTAAGAATCAAATTCATTTTCAAAGACCTGAATTAAAAAGTATATATATTAATTTTATTTATAGCACAGAAATTATTAAATATATTTCAAATGAAAGATTTTATCGTTAATATTACTACAACTTTACGTACATTTATAACCTATTTAGACACAAATATTTGCAGAGAAATTATGAAAATAGGAAAATTTCACCACGTAAAGTACCCTTAAAGTAATTTTCATGAAAAAATGAATGTTGCAATCTTGTTTATAATGATGAACAATGTCGAGATAAAAAATTTAATCAAAATCGTCAGAGAAAATTTTGAGAAAATCGATTTTTTTTTCTATTTTCTCCTTTCAGTAAACTACTCTTAAATTTAGGGTTGGATATATAATTAAAAAAATCTCCGAGGGGACTTTACGAAAGCCCCAGGTGCCAAGTTTTAGTTCAATCGGTAAAATAGTTTCGGTTTTAGCCCCAGGTGCAGATAGACAGACAGTCTGCATTACGAAAACTTTTTTTTTTGTTTCAGGGGGTCATGAAACGTCGATATGTATCAAAATCTTGAGTTATATTTTTGATGAGCACTTTAATTTCTCTCCGAGTTGTCGAGAGAAAGTATTTTTTTAAATATAACATAGCCCATTCTTAACTGTAATCTTAAGTGCATTAGAAAGGTTTCATGATTGTCTGAAAGATCGCAGCACTAACTTAATTAGAGTTAAAATTTGTCTTTCACCCCTTTCCCCCCTGTACCCTTCATATCTTAGGTACAGTTTTAACACGTTCTTCTTACCCTGGAAACATTCCACGAAATTTGTGGATTCATATTAGTTTGTGAAAGAGTTAATTTGTTCTCTTTTTGTCCTTCAGTAAAATACCCTTAATTTTAGGGTTAAACATCTAATTCCAACATCAAGTTTTAGCCGGATCGGTAATATGGTTTCGACTCTAGGCTGAGATATAAACAGACGGCATTGTGAAAACAAATTTTCGGCGCAGGGGGTTCATGAAACTTTGACATTTATCAAAATCTCAAGGTTTTTTTTTTACGATCACAATACATCTTTCTCCGGAGGATTGAGAGGAAGTATAAAGTTATGATTACATTACATCATCGCCTAATTTGCAGTTCTATCCCAATCAGGCGCGGGTTCTAGTGGGCAGATAGACGGAGAGGGGGTGTCATGACGGCCGTCGGGGGGGGGGGGGGGTGGTAAGAGCGGTGAGGTTGTCAGTGCTATAGAAGAAAGAGGGAGGGAGGGATTCATCAACTGCTTGTTCAGCTGGTGGAGTAACGGGCCGGGGGTAGCTCATGTCTCTGACGCAGCTACCAGAACCATGTGGGACCCGCACCTTCCAGGACGCTTAGCATAATATTTACCAAGGACGAACGAGTGAGAGTGAGAGGAGGGTTGGGAGACAAACCTCGGAGGAAATATTAGGAGAGTCAGAGGACTATGGCGAGGACGTGGTTATAGAATGGTGGCCAAACTACAGCCCGTGGCCAGTGAGTGTGCGTTTTTTGTTTAATCACCGCGTCTTGTTACCTGTTCAGGTTATACGCATCTATAATTATTACTCTAATGGAGTAATGGTGTAGGAATGAGCATTTCAGGGTTAATATACTTGCATTTACGTGGAAGGAGAGTGGGAAACCATTTAGAAAATCCACCTCCAGTAGAACCAACCGGGATTTGATCCTAGATCCTCCCTTCATCATCAGGCCAGTCCAACACGAGAGTGACGCCTCATACCATTCGGCCATTGAAGTGGGTGTACCCTTCCTAAATCAAATAACACAATTTAAAGACTAACTAGATAAATCACCAACATTGACACGACACTAGGTCCCCTAGACCATCGATTCAAAACTAAGAAAGGAGAAGCCCCTTTTTTCCCCAATGATACTTAATCGAACCCGTAAAATGTTTCTCAGTAGGCAGATGCGCTACCAGCTGAGTTCAGGCGTAGAATATTAAGCGCTAGAAATAATTATCTACCTTTGGGCATCTTCAGCCACTTAACAGCGCTTTTTATAAGCGCTTCCGTTTGCAAATGTTAGAGATAGATTGGGGGTTTAACAAACAGCTACAGAAAATTGGTGCTGCCTCTGGTCGATTAGTTGGCTTCGTCACTGATGGCAGCCACAAAAAGTGGCGCTGCTAAGTGGCCTCGTCTGAAGATGGCCTTAATTGTAGCGTTAGTGACACCTGGTATGCACGGTTCTTACTTAAGTCATACAGCTACATCCGATTTGATATATTTAGGAGATTTCAAACGTAATTGTCTTTTCGCCTTCCCTCAAGAAGAATGCTGAAGAAATTCTACTTTCTTAACATTGTTATTATTATTATTATTATTATTATCATCATCACCCCTTCGATTAAAATATTTTAATGATGGTTGCTATTGTTGTCTCTGTGGCTTACTGGTCAGAGTCCCTGGCTACAGATTCAGAGGTCTCTGGTTGAATCCCCGGCACTTCCAGATTTTCTGTGAAGCAGTAGGTCTGTAATGGGGACGACTCAGCAAGCATCGTGAGGACAAATGAGGAGTTACTTGAATGAAAAATGTAATGGCTGCGGTCTAGAAAACTGAGAATAGTGGCCGTAGGGCTCGTTGTGTTGACCCTATAGCCACTGAGGTGAGGATCAATAGACAGCGGCTGCCCGATCGATATGGCTCGACTGCGGGCTGGCACCAAGGAATTTGGAGTCGTCACTATTATATCATTCGTACGTTGTTGATATCAGTTCCAAGGATTCAAGATGGAGAAGGATGGTTTTAATAACCTGCACCTTCACTCGCCAGTAAAGAGGGTGTAAAACAATATTGTGGGAGAGCTACAATGTTGTCGGCTGAAATCGAGCCCGGGTCAGTCATGTAAAATTCAGCTCTGCTCCCCTATTAAGATAATTCTGCTGATGTAAATAAAGCCTATGTTGCATTTTTGATAAAAGAAACGCGTCTATGTACTGAGTAAAGGTGGAATAGAAGTGGATGCGAGAAAAAACTAGTGTTTTTGCAGTTTCTTATAAGAAAACATTATTTTGGCCAAAATAAATAAAATATTGCTCCAGTACAAACATAGAGTTAATTTTCTTCACATGATGACCTCAACATTTCTTGAATATCTGTCAAGGGTGTCCTGGAATTTAATGACAACTTTTTGTCTTCATTTAAAAAGTTTATCATCTAATGCTGCTATGCTTATGACAGATATTCAACAACTGTTGATATCACCATGTGAAGAAAATTAAACTTCATGTTTCTACTGAAGTAATATTATTTTTATTTCGGCCAAAATAATGTTTTGCCATAAAAAACTGAAAACACACCGACCTTTTATCACGTCTCCTACATCCCACCTTGAGGCGTAGAGAAAAGTTCCGTGTTGGATTCACAGCACGGTAAAATAATGCATGCCAATTACGTTTGAGTTTGATTCTCTCCCTTTCATATGGGGACATGGTGTTGTGTTTATTTTTGGTTGAATTAGTTTGTTAGACGTGTACTTATTTAATTATTTGACTTAGAAGACGCACGTTGAACATACCATTTAAATTTAAAAAAACAATAAAATAATATATTTTGCTATCACGAGGAAGGAAGCAACATGACTAAAGTAATATACAATTCACAAATCTTTTTTCAAATTAAATAAAAACAAGATGTTGGTTCTTCAATAGTTTATTCCAAAACCAAACGGGTAACATAAAAATAGTGAATAGAAGCAACAGAAAAACAACGAACACCGATATTTCAGGAAACGTATCTTTTTTTTTTAAAAAAAAAAGAGAACATTTGGTTAAAAAAACGTTTATAAAAACTAGTAAAAATATTTTCATCTCACCAAGTTCAAAAGATGTTTGAAAAAAAAAAAAAAGGATAAAGAATACATTTCGGAAACGGTGTAAGAGAATGATTGTATATTTTAATGTGGCGGTAAATAAAAAGAGAGAAAGATATGGAGAAGGTAAAAATAAAAATAAAGGAAAGTAGACGGGAACACTAGCGCTCTTCAATCATTCAATCTTCTTCTGACAGTTAAGGGTGGTCGATATCTGAAACACGTGGTAGGGATGTGAACAAATATGTCGTCCTACCAGAGAGTGTGAAAAGTACGTACATGCGGGTTTATCAGGCGGCGCGGTTATATAAAGGACAGAATAAACCTCAGCAGCACTTCAAAAGACTCTCACAAATATTTGTGAGAACGTGAAAAAAAAAACCCGAAGGGGATGGGTTGGGGTTAGAGGGATTTTTTTTTTTTTCATGCTGTGAAATACGGGTGGTAAAACGCTTGCTCTTACGAGATTGTAGTGATGACTCGTTTGAACGAGTAAAGGAGGGGTGTTAAAGTTTACAACTTATGTTCCGTTATTTTAAATAAAATCTCTTTTGTTGAAATGAAAAAAATATTAAAGTGAATCTTTCTCTCTCTCTCTCTCTTTTCACTACTTCCCGTTTTTACGATGTATTTCCTCTAATAGCGAAAGGGAGACGCTTATAAACTTATGTCCACTTTGGAAAAATAATGTGTAAACATTTTGAAGATTTATGTGTCATATGCTATGGCTCACTTTTAAAACAGTGATCAGAAAATAAATATTAATCTAAGGCGGGATTCAATCAAAAGGTTCTAAAAAAGTATATAATCTACGATTTATTGTTTAATAATTTGTAAATAAAAGGATAAACTATACTCAAATTAAATGGACCAATATTTATTCAAAATATTACCAGTAATATTTTGGTGACCCGCTTTAGTGGCCGCATGGTCTGAGGCGTTACTCTTGTGTTAGTTCATAAGTTTCGAGCTGTATTAAACAACCTATTTAGGTTTGATGTTATCCGTGTGGTGAGACCGGTTATTAAAACGCCTGGTTAGAGATGTATTACCTACTTAAGTTAGGTGTTATCTGGGGGGGGGGGGGGGGGGGCAGTGACGGGTTATTAAGACGTCTGGTTAGAGCTGTATTCCCTACTTAAGTTAGATGCCATCTGTGGTATGAGATGGGTTACTAACGCCCAACGCAGGTTGTTTCGTTGTGAATTGGTCTTTCTTTGAAGTAGCAAACAATACAAGCTGTAAACCAGGTAAGACCTGTAACAAGGATGCCTCTACAGATTACAAACAGCAATATTTGTATACACTAGCAATTGTTCCTCAGTTCTCACTTGGCCGCTCCTTTCCTAAGGCTGACAATGAAGATGTGAGCACTTCTTAGTGACCACCTACCTTGCCGATTAGTGGACTCACGTCTTGGTAAAGTCAGGTGTCCAACACAACTGTAGACTCTAGACTCTAGTGAGGCTGAGTACAGTTCCAATATACCATTTTGTGATGGATTAACAATACAATATACTATAGTTATTGAGTACGGTTGTAACTGCATATAAATTTCATATTATTTTAAATTGAAAAATGACACTCAGACACGGTAATCGAACAAATCCAAATCTATCACAGACTCTGCCTTAAAATATGAATGGAAAATGATGAATTGTAATAACATGTCATCATTTTTTGGTACTGTACATCAGGTGTACATACATCTTGTTCATCATCCCCTGGTTGTAAATACACTTTTTATAGATTCATTTTTGTCGTTTTAGATTTTTAGGTTGTATTTTCTGGATTTTCGCTCTTTTTGGAACATTTGAGGCATTATTTTAGGCATTTGTAGGAATTATCACATTCCTGTTGAGACATTGCTACTAAGCTGGAAAGGGTTGTATTGGGAGGGGGCAGCTATTACTTAGGAATAAGATATTTTAAATCGATATTATATTTAGCAGAATCCAAGAATTTAAGCTTTTCAATTGCAAACATCTTTTTTAGTTTCCAAATGTAAAGTGCCTGTTTGATTGAGTCTTGTGCATTCATTACGAGTTTAAAAAAAATATTTTTAAGTAATTTTTTTGAACATTTAAAGTCATTTTTTAGAACTCTAAGGTAATTTTATAGGTACCTTTTTGATAGTTTTTAGATCATCAAAACTCGGGCCCTAGTGATCACAAATGATTGAATCTTGAAATACCTGAGGGGTTGTTTATGTGAATCAATTTCTGAAATCCCCTTCTTTAAGTTTTAATGATTTGTGTTAGGCCAAGGGCTTCTATAGTTGTAAGTTGTAGGCCAATGAAGTGTCGTGGAATTTTCACAGAGTAAACAGAGCTTGTTAAAACTGTACCTGTGATATGTTCTCACCTACTTGTTCCCCATTTGACCAATCACACGTTGTCTATGCTATACATTAGAGCTGGGCCGATCAGCTATTTTGCCGATTAGTCCGATGCCGATCATTTGTTGCCGATTAGGCCGATCACCGATGCCGATTATTTTTGTTTTCAATTTTAATAAGTGTATAAAGTAAAATGACCTTTAAAGCAAAAAAAAAAAACTTTTACTAGTTTTATAATGTCCAATATAGTTTTGTTTTAATAACATTTAAATATAAACTTTTAAAATGTAAAGGTTGTTTAGTTATTATTTTATATTTTTATTGTTAGGACAAGTGAACCTGTCACTAAACAAAAACAAATCACATTAATAAATAACAAATATACCGATACATGTTAGATAATTAAAATATGATTTCACATTTATGATTAAATAGGCCTACTGACCCTTTCATTAGACAAAGACAAATCATAATCAGCAAATTTAAATTTAATTTTTATGATAAAAAATAATCAAGGCACACATATTTTTGCACACAAGGAGAATAGGCCTACTCTATTTTGTTTTTAAATGAACTAGGAATTTTTACATCCAATGTCTATTAAAATATGGCTTCAATACTAAACAATTTTTAACAATCGTAATATTTTTGTGAATTGTGGTTTAGATATATCATAACATAGGTTTTTGTGATTCTACAAAGCATTCCATCATAATTTAACTACTAAATATTAATATCGTATAGAAATAAGTGGTTTCTTAAAAAAAGTATAATAAAAAGGCATCACCATTTTTAAACAGTAATCCGATCTTTTTATTAACAATTTAAATAATCTTAATGAAAAATAACATTTTTAACTACATTTAAATAAAAACTACCTTTAGAAAATCGAATGAACGGTGAACGGGTCAAAATGAATGGATCATTGAACTGAACCAGATACAATGAATCGTTCATTTAAAAGAACGATTTTGCCCCTCTCTACTTCAATATGATATAATAAATAATAAATAACATAATGTGCAACGAAAGTTATTTTTCTTTTTTTTTTAAGAAATACTTTAAAACTTATTTTAATTTATTTTTAACTATTAAAGAAAATGTAAAATTTAAATATTAATATATATTAAATAAATTCTTATTGAAATATGAGCGAAACAAATTCCATGCCAGTGGAAAGTTTTGTACTTGCATTAAAAGAAAAACTGTTTTCATTTAAAACAAAATGTGCTCATGTGCGAGATTATTACGTCCGATGTTTAATTTTTTGGGCATCTTTAACAAATCGAAATAAAACAATACCAATCTGCTAATACTTTATTTTATGATTATTAGATTTGTTACTTGTGAGTATTTTTATTTCTAATAACGTGCATAAATTGGAAAAAGACCTATTGTAAATATATTTATTTTGATATATTTTGTTTGGAATGTTGGATGTGCTGTTTATTTCAAACCTATGTCGCTAAGAACCAGCTAATTATTCAAAGATCACATACGAGAGAGCAGAGATAAAATATTATTTTTTTAGGACTTAAAATATATCCACACATTTTGAATAATCGGCATAAATAATCGGAGATTCAAACACCGATCATCGGAATCGCCGGTTATGCAATAATCGGCCGATGATCGGATTAATAATCGGCATCGGCCCAGCCCTACTATACATACCTCACTTTGGAATGTAGTTTCGTTGATACCAGCTCAATAAGTGTTTTACTGAATGATTATGACCATTCACAGGTACAGTTTAAAAAAGCTTTTCTTATCCTAGGAACACTTCACTAAATTCCACTCCACGCCACTGGACCAATGAGTGTTCTACTGAGTGATTAGAACAATTCACAGGTAGAGTTTAGACAAGCTCTGCTTACCCTAGCTACAATCCACGACACGCCACTGAAGAGGTAAGTATACACGTATAAAGTTTTAGACGCCTTTAGAAAACTGGGATGTCCTATATTTCTTTGACAGTATATGTACCGACTAGTACTGAAGCAGGTGCTAATGTTAGAGGTAAGTTTCTACCTTTGCAGTTCGATAAGCTCTTGAAGGCAATAATAAACATCATCATTATCTTTACTGAGTTGTAACTACAGTATATTCAATACACTATGTGGTTTCTTTAAGGGGTTAGCCGACTAAAATAGCTACACAATTTATGAAAGGTAAAAGGTAAGAGAGGTGGGAAGGAACCTTTAAAAAAAAGTACTGGACTATCTCTTCATTGAGTCAACATCGTTGCCTGCCCTTCACAGTGCGACGAGTCACGGAAGGATTAACCTTGTTAAGGGCGACGCTAACTCAAGGTGGGATGGTAGAGCTTGGGAGCTAACTTCAGTATTTCTGCAGTTTGTTCAGCAAAACACTATTTTCGGTAAAATAAACAAAATATTTTGCTTCAGTAGAAAAAAAATAATTTAATTTTCTTCACATGGTGATATCAACAATTCTTCTATATCTGTCAAGGGTGTCCTGGAATTTGATATGTTATTAAAAATTCCAGGACACACTTGACAGATATTCAACAACCGTTGATGTCACCATGCGAAGAAAATTAAACTCTAATGTTTCGACTGGAGGATTATTCGATTTCTTTTGACTAAAAAAGGATTTTGATATAAAAACTCATTCTCCCTACATGCCCACCTCAAGCTCAAATCGTGCGGGTCTCTTAGCAGACCGCGGGACCCACCCTTAGGAAAAACCTCAGCGGCCTTTTGACACAGCTTTCGGGCACCTGTTGTGACCTTGAGACCAAATGAAGGGAAAGTGCTTGCAAGATAAGATAGAAGGAACATCCTCAAGATTTTCGGCAAACATCTAAAGGAAGACACCCTTCCGCCCCTACTCATTCCCACAACCCTGAGTGAAGAATCGGTGAATGGGTGGCAAGGGAACAGGACAAGGAGTAGGTCTTTCAGTACGCGGATCTCACACGAACTTCTAGAGAGTTTGAGGGGGAGGTGGGGGTAGAAGAGGGTTGTTGAGGGCAACGGGGCGTTTGTCCATGAGGCCGGCGCGGGGTAGTTTAGTTTTGGTAAACTTGTGAAGGGAAGTCCCACGTGCTCAGCGGACTAGAATCTTCAGCTGGGGGCCAGATATTTCGACCACACAAGCGTTTTAAGGAGTTCGTTTTCTGCTTCATCTTGGATAATGTTGATCCTTGTCTTCCTGTTTACAAATTTGTCTCCGTCCCTTACATCAGTCGAGGAGAGGGGTGGGTTAGATACGTATAGACAAGGAAGATCCGATTTTGACCGATTGTAAAAGAAAATAATAAAAACACTATCTCAGAAAATACAAACTGTTAAAATAAAATATTCCAGCTAACATGCATTTTCAAAAAATTAAATTATTTATTTTCATCGTTAATGTTTTGTTTTTCTCAGAAATATATGAATATTATTTTATATGTATCTCATTGATTTTAGGTGCACCATTTTAAGACAAAATTTTGTTCAGGCCATCTCTGTCAATCAGTGGAAAATCGATTTTTTTTTCATTGCTAAAAAACATTATATAACCTATTTACGAATCAATATTAACACATGTGTAAATTATTCCCTGTCATGGAACACAAATTGGAATTAGCCTATGAGATGTGAACAATAAGCACCTGTATATTTAAGTACTCGTAAATTGAAAAATGGCACATGGATACGGGAATTGAACCCAGGAGCCTTGGAATAGCATGAAAATCCTCTAACACTAAACTAACCAGGATTTGTTTTATACTCAGGGTCATTTTTTTCACTCATATTTTAAGGTAGAGTCTTTGATAGGCATGCGTAAATCATCAGCTAACAATGAACTATCAGTGATATGAAAACCACCGGTTATTTGAAGGTCGTTTTTGTGATGCCAAGTATAATAAACTCGTAAATAACGTAACAGTTTCATGTACACTCCGTTTACCCTGAATAGTAGCAGTCTTACCTTGATCGACTACAATATTGCCCTTATAATCTGCGCCATAGTGGAAACAAGCAAGTAACTATATATATATATATATATATGTATGTATGTATATATTCAAATAAACAAAACACAATAGCAATTAGAATGTATATTCTTTAAATTGAAAAATGAGACCTGGACATGAGAATCAAACCCGAGATATTTGGCTTAGCACGCCACTGCTCTAACCACTGAGCTATCCAGGAGTCATCCCGTGCCCAGGGTCATTCTTCACTCATATTTTAAGGCAGAGTCTGTGATGGACGTGCGGAAATCATCAGCAATATATGAGTGATCAATTAAGATCATGAGCTCTCAAAGTGATGAATTAATGACCGTGGGCATGGGACGATTCTTGGATATATCAGTGGTTAGAGCATTGGCATACTAAACCTGGGGTCCTAGGTTCAATTCCCGTGTCCAGGTGTCATTAATTGTTTCAAAGAATGTATTATTTAGATGCGGCTATAACTGTAACTAACAAATATAATAAGTTAGCTACTTAATACTTAATTAGGATCTAGATTAATTGAGAATGTAATTGTTTACTTTTGGTTTTACTCTCTAAGAGCCATTTTGAATTTTAATTATTAACTGTTTTAATTAATTGTACACAAGGCCGTGATAGGGGGTAACCTTCCTGGAATTGGTGGGTCCATATATATATTTAAAAACTTTTATTGGCTAAAGATGTTGTAAAATTTCCTAGCGGACCACCCTTATAAAAATTAGCTTTCAATGCCCTTATTTATATTTACTGTTACCATAATTTAGGCCTAAATCTAAATATTATCATCATTATAAATAGCCTAGTGCCCCCTCCCCGCCATCCCAAGGTTTCCAAGGTCCTCCAAGACCCGATAATAATTATGGAACCAAGCTAGGTCCAAGACACACCGTGACGTATTCAATTTTGAGTCCACCCTTCACCTCATACCCCTTTCCATAAAAAAAAAGAGGGAGATTTACTCCTTTAGTCTCGTAGAAGCGTGAAAAACATGTTATTGTTGGTCGATAAAAGAAGGATTGGCCATATTTACCAACATTTGGACTCCCACAATGCACCATTCTTCCAACTTCAGAGCTCACGCTTAGGTCCCATAATCCTCTCCAAGTGTGACCAAAATCTCGTGACTGATGTAGAGTGATGTTTCTCAAACTGTGGTAAGCGTGACCCCCAAGGGGCACTCGATGGATCACTGAGTTTTAGAAATCATAAACTATTTTTTGACAATAGTTTGTCTGATGAGTAAATTAACTTAGATTTTGAAGTTATTTCGTGTTCTTTTATAAGAATTCACACCCCCACACCCCTCTGACATGGCTTTAGATAGCTTACCACTTAAGCTTTATTAAAATTTGGAAAGTGCGTTTATGATTTACAATGTGGAGAGTTGTTTTTTTCCGAATTAATGGGAGTGTTTTTACGGATTTTATAGCGATTCCTTTTATTTTTGCCAAAATATAATATATTGCTTGAGTTAAAAAACAGAATTAAATTTTCTTCACACGATATCAACAGTTGTAGAATATCTGTCATTTGCATAGTGGCATTAGTTTAGAAAGTTTTTAAATGAAGATAAGAAGTTGTCTTTAAATTCCAGGACACCCTCGAAAGATATTCAACAACTGTTGAGGTCACCATGTTAAGGAAATTAAAATCTATGTTTCTACTGGAGAATTTTCTTATATATAATTTGATAAGCCTGTTTCCGGTAATAGAAATTACAAGAAAATGACAGAACGGATTTTGACAAACGACCCCTCATTTTAACGGTTAGGAGTCCAGGAGGTCGGGAAAAATAGTAGTTTTCCATGAAAACCCGATTTTCACAAAGAATTTTCAGTTTTTCATTCTTTGTTTGATCATCATGGAAACCGTTATTTGCTGCATGGTTGTAAATCTCCAAATAAAATATATCTCTTTGGCTAGAAAATAATAGCTTAATATTTATTTGTTAGTCTGAACACATCACAATTTTCTCTTTGGATTACTATTCCTCTCTGGATTTGGTTAAAAATAATAACTCAACACTTAATTAAGTTGTACGGTGAAAAAAATACAAAATTATGGGAACAATCTATATATACTAAACAACCCATTGATAGTAGGTTAGAAATACATAATTTTGTTTGCATGGGTACTTTTCCTTCTTCTTTATTTTAGAATATTTATTTCTGATCACAAAATGGCTGTTATAATAGCTGGTCTAGCACATCTTTTACCTAAATATATTTTAATCGAGGGAATTAATTTCCTAAACTGAGGAAATATTTATAGTTATTGAAATGTTGTTATCAATAATTCGCATTTAAATAAACAATATTGACTATAACTCGCAAATTAAAAGGTTAAGTAGTCAATTTATCAAAAATAATCACACTCTCTTTCACATACACACATACACACACACACTCTCTCTCTCTCTCACACATACACTCTCTCTGACACACATTCTCACTTTATCTCTTTATCTCACACTGTTTCTCTCTCTCTCTCTCTCTCTCACACACACACACACACACACTCACTCTTTCACACTCATTTTCTCACACTTACTCTATCATACTTACTCACACACTTACATACTCACGCTCACTCTCACATTTTCTCTGATAATCCCATTTTCAGTAAATGAAATTATAAGTAAACGGCTGAACCAATTTCGACAAACTATCACTCATTTTAAAGGCTAGAAGTTCAGAATGTCAGCAAAATAGTAGCTTCCAAATAAAACCTGATTTTCCTTACAAATTTCCATCTTTTCTGCTGTGCGTGCAGTGGCTATTCTTTGCTTACATCACCATGGAAACATTGATTTGTGTATGATTTATATCGGTAAATAAAATATTTATCTTTGTTTAAAAATAATAACTCAATTCTTACTTTAGTGGTAAGGTACAACAAATAGGTAAAGAGCTGGAAGAAGGGTCGTTTAAAGTTCTAATCGTAGGGTGAAGAAGAAAAACTTACTTTTTGCTTAAAATTAAACACTGAAATATCAAAATCAATTGAAAGTTACCTTTGACGAATAAACCTTTAGCTAGAAAGTCGAATGAGTCTTCATTCTATAGAACTTTTCCCAGTAAAAATTTTTTGAATACATTTTAGCGCGATAATTTGCAGATATCGCTGCCACGAGCCACTAGTATTTTATTTATTTTGACCAAAACAATCTCCATGTCAATACATCCAACCAGGATTCGAACTCCAATTTCGCTGTCATCAGAAATCCAGTCTATCAGGAGAGTGACGCTCTAGAACATTCGACCACCGAAGCAGGGGACAAAGGATTAGATGGTGGTGAAAAATAGGAAGGTAAGAACTAAACAAAATAGTTTTTTTATTAATACGTTTAGAACTGTGGCGATTAATGACTAAGTTAGGGAACATTTATGTAGTGCACTATTTTTTTTTCTAAAATCCAAAATATAAATTACTATTAAAAGACACCGCTTTGGTGGTCGCATGGTCTAAGGCAATACTCTCACAATGGATCAATCTGCTGTAGACGGGGATATCGGGGCTCTGATTCCAGTTGTCAGTTGTATGTACTAAGGGGGACTTTCCCTAAACGGTTTTCCACTGTCCCTCCACGCTGATTCGGGTACATTTGCTCTAAATTTCAACCTTCCTAACCCCTGCACATTAATGTAATTTGAACAAAGGCATATTACCTGAGGGAGTAATAAGACGTGGCATTAAAATAATAAATCAAAAGTATAGTTTACCAAGATTCAAACATCGGACCTTTAAGAGGAAAGCGTCAAAATCCAACGCTCTATAATCTGGGGATGTCCATCCTTTCATTTCATGGTATCTACAGGAGTTTAACGTAATTTTGAGGAGAGGGAGAAGAATTGGGGGACGGGGTTAGTAGTACCTTCTAGCCCGCTAGTAATGAACCATGATTAACTCGTAGATTTTGAACCCAACTGGGATCTAAACCCACTTTTAAAGAGTGGAATGGCCTGAAATAGAAGCTCAAATATCCTGACCCCCTTCACTAGATCTGTAACATGACAAACAAAGTTGGCTAAGGATCTATTATCTAGATCCTAGATCAATGAGATTTTGGTGAATAGCGGCTCTAGGCAAATTATTAAAATACGCTGCGAACTGTTCACAACACACACACACACACACACACACACACACACACACACACACACACACACACACACACACACACACACACACACACACACACACACACACACATTGGTGAGCATGCGTGCTAAGGTATAAGCCTCATCTGATCTGGTTTTCCAGTGATGTGCGTGTGTGGGGGGAGGAGGGGGGTGGGAAGGGAACCTTGAGAAGGCCGCGAGAGGAGTCAGGATTTTCAATATTGTCCGAGTGAACCGAGCGTGTTTTTTTTTTTACTCGGTGGTTTCACACGACTCGTATTCCTCCACGCAAATGTAATTGTACACTTCCTATATATATATATCTACTCTTCTTAATCCTTACCCCATTAGTGTAAAAATGTGGATAACTCAGACGGGTAGTAAGACGCAGCGCACTAAACTACTCGCAAACTGTTTTCCCCGAGTGACATTTCTATCCAAGACTCAATCAATGGACACTCGAGAACACGGAAGAACTAGAGTGTTTTCTCTTCCGTTTTCTTCCACGTCAAGGACAAATCAATTGCGCCAATTAAAAAAAAAGTTCCTTTATTCGTCAGAAAGAATATTTAACCATCCACTCAAGACAAGGGTACCGCGCGGTGATAACCGATATCCATCGCCGACTGAACGATCACGGTAAAAGAAGGATCCGTCTTGTTCTAATCAATGATCCTGTCCAAACACTCGTCAACAGGGGCAGAGGAAGGGGGAGGGGCGGAGGAAGGGGGAGGTTTGGTTGGTTTGATAGACAGTGGTATGTTTACACGGGTAGTCAAAACTGTTTCCATTCCTTCCCCGCAAGTACCAAACTCCCCCCTCCTCCCCTTTAACCCCTACTCCAACAATGCGCGCGGCCTCCGTCAAACTAAATATTTATAACAATGGTTTTCTCGGCGGTCTGAAAAGAGGAAGAAGATTTCTTTGTTGGAGACACTAAAATAAACCTTACGGTTGCGATGAGGGGAAAAGAGGTGGAGGGTAGTGAGATGTTTTCTGTTTGTTGTCTTCGTGATTGATGGAGAAGTGTTTCCCTTCATCCATAGATTTTTTCCCTCGCTCCCCGTAAAGAAATTTCTCGGTTCATGAGTTGTTACACCTGCTATAGATTCATTTACGGCCTATACTGCTAGGCGGGTGTGGTTTCTCCTTGGAGGTAGTCAGGTTCGAATCTGGCTAGAATCCGCAGTGGTGTGTGAGTGGTAAAAGGCGTTACATTCACATTCTGACTAGCTGCAGTCCGGGTTCGAATCTTGACTAAGGTCGTTTTATTAAGATTTTTTCCTCCCACGATAACTCTAATACACTTTTATTTCTAAAACCACCTTTCTAGTCCCTTACGCTTACTATAGTCGTGTATTGCCTTTAGGTTAACGAGTTCCGTAAAAATAAATCGAGCCAGAACGTGTTAAGGGTATAAATACAATATGTCAAACCTCTTTTATAAGGATTTTTAAACTAGTTAACTCAACTGTGTTATAAGGTCATACACAATTTGTTGTTTTCAAAATGGTCGAAAATTTTTATAAAATTAAAAAAATTTGAGACTTGTCAATGGTTTTCCCTTGCGCCGTGTGATAGGATGGATAGGCAATTTTGCACACATATCTGTGTAGAGAGTAACAGATGATGAAAGGAAACACGACCGATTCCAAAACGGTTAAAGTGTTTTTAAAACTATTAATTTCTCACACCGCGTCCAACTACCAATTTAGCATATACGCGTGTGTATTTATTACGCTACTGGTTTAGGAATGAAGAAGGTATTCTTTAGAGGAAATGTAGCCATATTTGTGTGAAGGGAAAGTGGTAAGCCATTTAGGGAAATCCATCCCCAGAACACCTGAACGGGGTTTGATCCCGGGAATCCAGTCTGTTTCAAAAGTGACACCATATACCATTAATTTCAAAATACGATGTAGTAAAATTGTTTATGAACATGAGTGATTCATCAATCAACTAAAATTATAGTGACGATACACTCCACGAATATGAATAATTGCAGAACTAATTTTGGTAGATTTTCTAATAAAACTGACGCCATAGTTAAGTGGTATTTTAAATACCTTGTTCTTAAGCGACACTAGTATAACCACGTCACTAAGTGATAATCAGAATTGGTTGTAGCTAAACATGTCATGTATTCCTTACACTAGAATCATTACGAGTGAGTAGACATATAATTAAAGAAATCTAGGCATACATACAAGACATCGCTATTTACTTACTCTAATAAACCTAAGTACAAGAAGCCATTTTGGGGCCAGCATGGAAAGTGAGAATACCTGTAATTAGATAAACCTAGACGCACACACCTTCCTACTTAAAAACAAGATGGTGGCTTCACTTTTTCCTTCATTTACAAATCTTAATGGACGTTGGCTAACCGTGACGTCACGGTAGGTGAAGATAGAATTTCTCATGTGACGTCACGGTAGGTGAAGATAGAATTTCTCATGTTAGGGAATTTACGTTTTATTCAGCGAGTTTTAAAGATATAGCGTTGAAACAAAAACTACAAATTCTTAAATAATTTTAAAAATAGTCCTACATTGTCAAAAACTTATTATTTTTATCTTTAAGTAGTTTTTTGTAAACGTATTTTATTATAAATCATCTACAACTTAGGCTATTCATCTTGGTCATGAAAATAGCCTATTGAAATCTTCCTGCCAGGATATCGATTAAAAAAGATTCATGGAATCACGTCAATCTATAAAAGGCAACAAGAAAAATGTTAAACTAAAAAGCAAGTCAAAGTAAACTCGTCAGAGAAAGAGGAGAAGGGTTATCAGAATATGGATCAAAGCCCTCTCAGGGAGAACTTCTCATTTTCTTCCCTCTCTTTCTATTTTGTACAGTTGCGTATGATAGTGCTTAGACTGCTTAGGTGCGTCAAGTTAAGATGCAACCCGCTTCGCAAAATAGCTTTGAAATCTCAAAGTAAGCAACGCCGTTAACACAAGAAGCCATCTTTGGTCCAACATGGAAGGTGAGAACACTTGAAATTTGAGAGGCCTAGGCGCACAAGTTTTCCTTCTTAAATTAAGATTGTGTCATGGCATTTTTCCTTTATTTAAATACCTCAACGCAGGCAGCCATCTTGGATCCAACATGGCGAGTGAAATACCGGTAGCCAGAAAGCCTTATTAGACACATACGTGACCAGAGTTGACGAAATATAAGAGATGAAGGATAAATGTTTGCCTTCCCTACCAGGAACAACCACGGGATAATGAACACACATAAATCCCATCCTTAAAGAGTTCTTGTAAAACGTGCCTAAGTCGGGCCACCACGGGATTCCCCCCGCCGCTCATTTGTCAAGCGGCAGTGGTGCCAACCGCGCCAACAAATCAAGAAAGGGAGGGTGGGGGGTATTCCGAGCTCTGGGAGACATGGGCCGTGAAATTCAACTTGGGAGTTGGCACTTAACACCTTTGGCTCGGTGAAACGATCTCTTAATAAAAATGAACATTGTAGCAATGGGCCGTAAGGAAACAAATAAATACTGAGGGTATTTTAAGTGCATTTTCTAGACACAAGGTTATATCATCAAAGGCATAAAAAGATAACTTAACCTAACACCCACACCAACACTCAAACCTAACACCAACAAATCGCGCAAATACAAGAATATTTTTGACACTATCGGGACACGAAGTAGAATCCTTTATATGTAAAAAAAAATTTAACTCCAAAAGAGAAGTTGAATTAAAAATTTCAATAGAATTTCATCATTACCACTAACTTCAGATTTAATGTGAAAACATTTATGTTCTATTTAACGAATTTATTAATAATTAATTTGATTATATTGTCGCTGACCGCCCCCCCCCCCCTTTGCCCATTATCAATATGTATATCTGTCAGGATAGCCTAGCAAATGATGGGAGTTGTTGGATAGAGCGTTAAAAATAGTCGAACTCGGTGTTGTTGGACTTATTGTAGACTTGTTACCGTATTCTTGTTCATTTTTGTTCTACGGGAAGCTTGGGCTCCAAGAATACCTACAGTTTAATTTTCATCGTAAGAACCCTACTTATAGACATTAAAAAATTATAAATCTACTTTCCTGTAGTCATATCTCAAATCACGTGATCTGCAGCTCTCACTTTTGATAGATATTATCAATAACTACAAATCTAACAATAATAATATAGTGAAATGTTTATAATTTCGACCGCAAAAAAGCTTTTGAATTTTTAAAGGCTCTTTCTATAAAGATTGAACTTTATCTCATAGTGTCCTCTTATAAGCTAAAGATACACACATGAAATATTTGCATGGTAAGTATTTATATAGTTTGTCAAATATTTATTTCAGATTTTAACTTATTCTTCCTCTTAACGTGAAGTCTATAAACACAGGTAAAAGGACTACATCAGTACGAAATGGTCTACAAACTAACTTAATTTATGACAGATTCTTAATACTACACACTCAGTCCCAGATATTTACTAATTAAATAGTAGAGTGAATTTATGTGCAATTCAGCCTTGCATCCCGGAATAAAACAAGAGCTACTTAAATTTAAAGCAGTCCACCCCAACCACTTAACCACGAGGTAGTAGTAAAAACCTTGACTTAATAAGTTCATCTCCCCCCATAGATGACGCCGAATCTAGATAGGTACTACAGCTCTGACCAGACGTCGCATCGTCGTACGGTTTTCTATATTCTACTTCAGAAAAAAGTGAAATTGAAACTGGTGAAACAGTTTCACCATATTAAATAATAATGATTCTTTTTAAAACTATAAAAACCTTTATATTGGACCCAATTTCACTGTTGTCAAGTGAGTAATGTAGACAACTATTAAATGAATCCGCAATTTCCTGTTGTCAAGTGAAATAAGCAGAAAACTACTTATTTGATCACGGATTATCCAGTGAATAAGCAGAAAAATATCTAAACTAACCCAATTTTCCTGTTGTCAAATGAAGAAAGCAGAAAACTATTTACTTGTTCCCGAATTCATTCTAGTAAAGGGCGCAGAAACAAATATTAAACTGAACCCAATTTTCCTGTTGTCAATGAAGAAAGCAGAAAACTACTACAATATTAAACTGAATCCAATTTTGCTGTTGTCAAGTGAATAAGTGCAGAAAAATATTAAACTTCACCCAATTTTTCTGTTGTCAAGTCAAGAATGGAGGAAAATATTAATCTGAACCCAATATTGCTGTTGTAAAGTCAAGAATGCAAAAAACCGAAATTCAATACGTTTTCTAGATCAAGCGTAATCTTGTGTCTAGTTTTCTGGCTAACCGCCAATGAACTGCTCAATGTCAATAAATAAATATCAATTATTTTTGCACACGACTATACGCCACTCGTTTGTTAGGGAAAGCACACGGAAAGGACAGATGGAGTGGCCCCCCCACCCCCTTTCCCCTGATGAAGACTTGGGATTTAAAAGGAGTGAGTAGAAGGGGAGAGAGGGGTTGAAGGAAGATGGGGGTGAAATGAAACACATTTGTTTGTGCTTGTTTCGACAAACAGCCTCACAAAGAGATCCGCTCACTAATCATGTGTCATGTGTCGCAGCCAATCGGCGCGGTGTGCAACTAATTTGTTGCCTCGCTGGCTCACGCAGGGAATGTCTTTACAGATGCTCACAGGGTGTTTACAATACTGATTATAGGGTGTTTGAGGAAAACCACTTAAAATACATTTACAAGTTTTTTTTAGTTTTCCTTAAACGATTACAAAGGCTGGGTGTTTTATAGGGTGTTTTTCAAAACTGATTAAAGAGTACCTAAGAAGTTGCTTACAGCGAGGTTGTTTATGGGGTATTAACAAATTTGTTAACAATAAAGCTCAAAGGGTGTTTATGTTTTCATTCAAAGAGTGTCCACAGGGCTTACACAAAGTCACTTTCACTGAGTTAAATAAATGGTAGTTGCACCACACATATTTCTCTCTTTAATCTTAATATAGAGACATTTACTAAAAACTCGCAAAACTTGTGAAACTAAATAATATATACTGTTGCAGAAACACTTCCACCAAATATAATAAATGTAATAATATAAATTCTTACATAACATTTAAATAAAAGGAGCATTTTTGTCCACCAAAAAGCATAACAATCATTTTCATATTTCTTGAATAATAGACTTGAATAAAAAATATATATTGGCTTATAGCTCAGAAACTGTTGATTTTATAAAAAATATATTTCAAACAAGAGTTTTATCTTTAATGGTAGGCCTATTACATATTTACAATGATAACTTATTTATGTCTCAAATAATTGCGGAGATATAATCAGAATTGGAAATTTCTGCATAACTACAGTAAACTTAAAGTAGTTTTCATAAAAAAATGAAAATCGCCATTTTGTTTGTAATGTTAAACAATGTATAGATACAGAATTTAATCAAAAACGTTAGAGCGAATTTTGAGGAAATATATTTTTTCTCTTTTTGCCTTTAAGTAAACTACCCTTCGTTTTAAGGCTAGATATCTAATTCCAAAAACCCCTCGGGGGAACCTTATGAAAACCATAGATAACAAGTTTTAGCTCGATCGGTAAAATGGTTTCGGCTCTAGGCCGAGATACAGACAGACAAACGGCATTTCGAAAATCATCTTTCGGTTTCAGGGTGGGCGTGGGGTGGGGTGTCATGAAACATTGACATTTCTCAAAATCTAGAGTTAAATTTTTTTGACAATCACAATAATTTCTCTCTTCGAGAGGTCAAGGTAAAGTAAAAGGCTACTTAATTAAGTAAGTTTACAAAAAATACGTGCAAGATATTTATAAGGACGTTTACGTTTACCTTTTTATTTTAGCACCACGTTTTACTACCCGTTCGGGTTATACACTACTGTGCTATGGATGAAATAGGTTGGATTTAAAGGAAATGTATCCGCATTAGCGTCGAAGGATAGTTTAAAACCATTTAAGAAAAAACCTCTGACCCTCACCCGACCGGGTTTCAAACCTAGATCTCCCCATCATCGGTAGTCCAATATATTGCAAGAGGAAATTCAACCACTGAAATGGGCTACCAACTATTTAAATGTATTATGAGTTGTTTACAATGTTTTTATTGAACCTTCAATTAATTATTACTATAATTTAAGGAATTGTATATTCCCTTTATAAAGACAATATTATACAAACACAAGACTAAGGACCGAGATTAAAGTGATTATACAAATGACAACTTCTTAGAGGCATATATGTTATAATATGTAGGGAGGTAACTGCTATTATTCACTCGCTTTGGTAGCCGCAACGTTTCGTGTTAGACTAGACTGCCAATGAAGGGGAGATCGAGGCTCGACTCTTGGTCGGGTGTATTGAGGGTGGTTTTCCTAAAACAGTTTTCCATTCTTCTCCCACGCAAATACAATTCCTATAAATATAATCTTCCTCATCCCTAAAAACCATTATTGTAATCAGTACATAAACATATAATCCGAACGGGTAGTAAGAAGCAGTGCCAAAAAAAAGTAATTCGAATAATCATCCTAGTATCGGGCTTCAAACAAGTGACAGCATTTTCAACTCCTGATACTACTTGGGCTCGAACCTGGCAGTGTCATGCCGTGGAGGGCTCCAAGTGACAGCACATTCAACTCCTGATAATACTTGGGCTCGAACCTGGCAGTGTCGTACCGTGGACGGCTCCAATAAATTTGTACCAGTGATATTTACTTGACATCTGTTACTGTTTCCAGTCTGTGGCCTGGGTCACTTTTTACTTTCTCTCTAACTTACAGGTAGAGAAAGTATGGTGATCGTCAAAAAAATCGAACTCGAGATTTTGATGAATCTTGACGTTTCATGACTCCCTAAATCCGAAAAAGTGGTTTTTAAATTTCTATCTGTCTGTCTGTCTATCTGTCTGTCTGTACCTCCAACTAGAGCCTAAACTATTTTACCGATTGAGCTAAAACTTGATATCTAGGGTTTTCATAGGGTTGCCCCGAGGGGTTTTTGGAATTGGATATCTACCCCTAAAATTAAGGGTAGTTTACTGAAGGGAAAAAAGAGAAAAAGTCGATTTTCTCAAAATCGGCTCTAACGATTTTGATTAAATTTCATTTATGAACATTAATAAATATTCCAAACAAAATGGCTACTCTCAATATTTCGGCAAAATGGCTTTAAGGGCTCCGGTCTGATGGGTAAATTAACATTTTTTATAATAGCTCCGAAACTATTTGAGATATGAAATTACTTAGCATGACAAATATGTATATATATTTATAATACAAATATTTTATTCGAAACATATTTTTATAAAATCAATAATTTTCAATCTATACGCAATTATATATATATTTTTTTAACTTTTTAGACATTAAAGCTTAAGTATTGCGACCGTAAAAAAAACTAACCTGAAATGTTGATGGATGTCGACGTCTCATGACCCCCGAACCCTAAAAAATAGTCTTTGCAATGCCGTCTGTCTGTGTGTCTATTAAAACTTAGAATTAAGGGTAGTTTACTGAAGGGCAAAAAGAGAAAAAGTCGATTTTCTCAAAATCGGCTCTAACGATTTTGATTAAATTTAATTTTTAAACATTAATAAATATTACAAACAAAATGGCTACCCTCAATATTTCGGCAAAATGGCTTTAAGGGCTCCGGTCTGATGCGTTAATTAACATTTTTTTATAATAGCTCCGAAACTATTTGAGATATGAAATTACTTAGCATTACAAATATGTATATATATTTATAATACAAATATTTTATTCGAAACATATTTTTATAAAATCAATAACTTTCAATCTATACGCAATTATATGAATTTTTTAACTTTTTGGACATTAAAGTTTAAGTATTGCGACCGTAAAAAAAACTAACCTGAAATGTTAATGGATGTCGACGTCTCATAACACCCATAACCCTAAAAAATAGTCTTTGCAATGCCATCTGTCTGTGTGTCTATAAAAACTTAAAATTAAGGGTAGTTTACTGAAGGGCGAAAAGAGAAAAAATTGGTTTTCTCAAAATCTGCTAAACGATTTTGATTAAAATTCGTATCTAGGCGTTGATTAAGATTATAAATAAACTGGCTATTTTCATTTTCCTATGAAAATGATTTTTAGGGTACTTTACAGAAGCGTTAATTTCCGTATCTCCACAACAATTTAGAAACTAAACAACTTATCATTGCAAAATTGTAGGACTATTAGAAATAAAAAACTTTTATTTGACATATTTTTTTTATAAAAGCAACAGTTTCTGAGATATTTGCAAATATATTAATACAATTTTGTGAGCTTTAGTTGTAAACATATACTACTTAAGTCTTAACGCAATAATTCTCCAATGCCATAGAGTAATTAAATATAAGTATCTAAAAAAAGTATGTAATTTTTCCTTAAAGCTCTTAGGAGAAATGTTTGCATAGCAATGATCTATCTCCATTTTAGACTCAATAATCAATATTTACATTTTTTATTGGTCAAAATGTATAAATGAATAATTAAATATCAATGCGATGACTTGAAGATCTGCAACACCTTATAAAATGTTAAAACTTTAACCAGAAATCGAAATTTTAATACGAAATGTTGACCCTTGTGGAAGACATTAAACTGTTTGAAATGCTCTTAGGTGGACAAAGATGCGCCTCTTTTCTCATTGATTATGTATCATTGTATATTATTTAATGCGTGTTCTTATGTGGAGTGGTGATGATACAATGTACATTATTCCGTTCAGAAATCTTAAGAGTTTATAGAAAGAGAGAAAGTCTGTGCGGTGCGCCGTACCATTTATTTTTATTCAAGTCGTATATTTTCCACTACCGGCTTACTAGGCCCGTCGTAGCTTCATATGTCTTATAATCTAACTTGTACTACAACAGGCACAACATCCAGTCCCCCAGCCATTAATTCATCACTGTGATATGGTAAACTCCACATTTCACAAATGATAATTTTTTTCGGCCATGCCGGGAATTGAACCCGGTACCCTTAACTCAGTAGAGAGACACGCTACCGACTTAGCTAAGGTGTCGGATTGTACCTGTGATATGTTACCCAAAATATTTCCGAGCTAGTTCGTCATTGCCTGAAGCTCAACCATCTATACCAGCGGTTCCCGACGTAGGGTACGTGTCAGGACTATTAGGGGTACGTGAAAATATTTGAATAATGGCGGACAGAGCTATATAATTATGTCAACAGTGTGTAGTATAAATATTCAGTCAAAAGTTGTGAAACTAGCTCAACGCTATGGTGAGGGGCGGTACGGATTTTCTTCTATATTTGACCTTGAGAAAATGATCTCAATTTGAAACATAAAAGAGATTTTATAATTAATTAAGTGAATGTAATATATATATTATCTTATTATTGCATTGTTTTTAAATCTCATTACTGGTTCATTTATTTTCAGTTGCGACCAATTCGAAATAACTACTAACCTCTTAACTAAACATTTTGCTAATAAAAAGGGCACCAGTTATGGAAACGAGCTACCAAGGGGTCCGCCAGCGCAAAAAGGTTGGTAATCGCTGGTCTCGACTAACGGATGAGAGTCCTAGATAATGCTGACCCGGTGAATATTGGTGAGTTTCTTGTAAAATCCTTGGTTCAGTAAAATAAACGAATAAAAGGACCAAGGAAGTTTGGGATGGAACTGGTAGACCGCTTGCCGCCAGCGTAGCCCTTGTTCTAACAGCTTTCTAGGAGCACTCGGGGAAAGAAAGACACAAGGAACCTTTTGTTTTAACAATTTTCTTTTATAGCACCACGTATTCCTACCCGTCCGGGTGATACACATATCTCTACTAATTACGTTAATTTACTAAAGATGAGGAGGGTTGAAATTTGAGAAAGTTTACCCGAATATGCGTGGAGGGAGAGGATAAAACCATATGGGAAAAACCACTCTCAGTACACCTGACCGGGATTTGAATCCCGATCTCCTCGTCATCGGCAGTCTAGTCAACACGGAAGTAGTGCGTTAGCCCATGCGGCCACCAAATTGGGTTGTATAGTGTTAATGTTGTTATTCTCACTAAAGAGGTTTAAAGTCACGCCATCTTGGCCTCTTGCCAAAGATAAAGACCACCAAGGTGTCATCCCTTAATACAGCTTTTTAAAAACGGTGTGTTGTGAAGGATCAGTAGGGGTGCCGCAGTAGTTTGAGGGAACATAAAAAAAAGGTAAGAAAAATTTGAGGAATTTTATTTTAATTCATGATTAACATTATTTAAAGAGAAAAAAATCACAATCATCGGACTGACGCCGTGGAGTTTTTGTTCTCTCAAAACCTTTCTCTTTGCCTAGGTTATCTAAATGGGTGGTTTAAAAATAAAATCAACTTTGGCTTAGGCTTTGCTTTGCTTCGCTTAGGCTTCACTTCACATTAAAAAAGTTACCTTCGCAAACCCCTACGAATGAATAAGGCTTTTATTTATCAAAGTGGACACAGGCTCTTTAATAAAACATACAGCTATATTCAAATGTCAGTATTTTGTATTTTAAAATACTTTCTTAAAGAACCTCAACGAGCCAGACAAATAGATTTACGTACTTTGTGTATTTCTAACTTTATATTATATATCTACGAAGGTCAAGTTTTCGTGGAGCGAGATTAGAAAATCACCTCAATATACCTGGCGAGGATTCGAACACAGGACATCCCTGTAATCGTAGAACCAGATGAAGCTACGCCTTTGCCCAAGCACCAACCTATGTGGGTTGATGTCTAAGGCTTCACTTCTCATGTTAAATTGGATTGCCGATGACGGGGAGATCGAGGTTCAAATCTCGGTCGGGTGTACTGAGGGTGGTTTTACCAAACTGTTTTCCACTCTTTCTCTACGCAAATGTGGGTACACTTCCATTAAATATAGCCTTAGTCATCCCTTTAAAAATTAGTGTAATTAGTATATAAACTTATAGCCAGAACGGGTAGTAGGACGCGGTGCTAAAATAAAAACATGATACAAGTGCTTTTACGCCGTTTTAGCCCCGAGCACGTGTGACATACTAGGGTGTCCAGCACACATGTGGTTAGGGGTTGGTCGTGCTGTCAGCAGACTGGGTTGGACCGGATGTGAAGGGTCGTGATTTCATGGTCATTAGTTCAAGTCTCACCTCTTGCTCCGGTGTCGAGATAAGAAGTTTTCAACTAACGAGTACTTTTGTATCAATTAGTGATACTACTCCCATCAATCCAACCTCCCCCCCACCACCACCCTACCAACATACCTACACCAGCCTCATCCAAGAGATTCTCTTCTTCAAGGATAAGGAGACATTTTCAAGGGTCAGAGGCGAGAGATTTTTTTTTTTAGAAAGAGGCAGATTTTTTTTCAAGGGGGAGCATATCTTTTTACGGGAGTGGGGGAAGGGAATATTTCTTTAGAGGGGGAGATAAATGTTTTTCAAAAGGGGAAGATATCTTTTTCAGGGAAGAAATATTTTCTCTTGGGGGGAGATATTTTTTCGATGGGGGAGATAATTTTTTTCAAGGTAGGGGTTTTTTTTAGGCTTAGTGCCGAGGGAGTTGGTGGTATATTTTTCGAAGAAGAGGGCGGTATTTTCTCTAGGGGTAAGATACTTTTTTAAAAGGTAATGGGGGCCTCAATCAATTTTGACTCTAGACTAATGGTGGAGAAAAGGTGAGGCAGGTTTAATTATAATAAGTTCGACACAGGAAGAAACTTATTTGATAGTTTAAAGAGAAACCCCATTTATTTTGTCAAGTAAAGCACAATAATTATTATTGCCTTGCATCTGACCCTTTTTAAAGGTCAAGGTATTCTCGAGACGTTGAAACAGTAGCGTGAAGTTAATAGAATCCCTGGCTTGCCAGGTGAGGGTCAAGCACACTAGCCTTGCGACTGACCCTTTCGTAAGGTCAAGGTATTCTCGTGACATTACAACAGTAGCTTGCAGCTAATATGATCTCTAGCTTGCCAGATCAGAGTCAGGCACAATAACCTTGCGGCAAAAGGTCACTGTATCCTTGCGCCATTCTACAGTAGCGTGCAGCCAGCATCGAGGATGCAGCATAAACGTACATTTACTTACTTCATCAGAGTAAAGCACAGAAGCCTTGAAAAAGACCCTTCCAAAAGCTCAAAGTATTCTCTCGACCTACCAACAGTAGCGAGCAGTCCTTCCCCCACGATAAGGACTAGAGGATGTCGGATCTGATACTAAAACTGAGACGTACAAAGTTTCTCAGCGAAGAGTACACAAACCTCCAACCCCCGCCCTCTCTATCTCTTCCTCGGCCGCCATGTTATTTGTCCCAAACGAAACTTGGAGTTTACATTCGGGCAAGTACAATATACAAGCTAGGGGTAGGAGCAAAGACAAACACACAAGTACCCAACAACAATACGACATTTCTCATATTACAGTACGTATGTGTGTGAGTGTGTGTTGGAGTGGTATGGGGATTGCCGCAACAACTTTCATGGAGGACACACATACATACATATGTCTATATAAAGCCATCTAAATTCTCATCGCTGTCTATAGAAACTACCGTCACAATAGAATATTTGATGATGTTATATTGTTTGATCACCAGGGCGGTTGAAAAGCGTATTTTTTAAGGAACAAAAAAATTAACACTTTTAGATAGTTTTTTTTCTTTTTTAGAACCAAGTCTTGACTACCCGTTCGTGTTACACACATACTATATTGATTAAGCTAGTGAGTTAGGGATGAGGAGGGTTGAATTTAGAGGACGTGTACCCACAATTGCTTGGAAGGAGAGTGGAAAACTATCCCGGAAAATATAACCCTCAATACACCTGGCAAGGATTTGAACCCCGAACTTCCCCTCTCCCCCGTCATAGGGAGTCCATTCTATTGGGAGAGTGACGCCTTAGATTAATGTTTCTCGATTACTTCTTACCAAGGGCAGCAATTTTTTTTTATGGACAGTGCCAGAGGGTGTGAAAACTTAATTTGGCCTTTGCAATGAGCTTCGTCCCCTTCAGCCTAACACAGGGTTGTCAAACGTACGGTGTAAAACAGTGTTGTGGGCTATATATTTTTTTAAGTTTAATTATTTACAAGTACATTTTTTCTAGAATTTATCGTTCTCATCTATACCCCACAGTGGCGTCACTAGGGGATGGTGAATTGCACCGGGTGACAGCTTAAGATGGGGTGACAACAAAGTGACAGTCTATACAAATTTTGTGTAGTGTATCGACAGAAATGTATTATTAAAAACAAATCCTTGTAGTTAGCTATAACAAAAACGTTTTTGTAAGCACAGCTTACATGAATTGTATCAATACATCCACAAAGACAAATCTACGCTAATTTAATTTTTGAACCTTCTAATTCACATGCGCTCCGGTAAGAGTTGTCTTAATTACCCAATTGCATTGACGATACGAATTTCGTCTGCACGCGCTTTGTTTTTGTTGCTGCTGGGGTTTTTACAGACGCTGATTTTGTCAAATATTCTAGTAATATAGCTATAATATTTTGAGTAAAACATAATATGCATTTGCCTATAACTTCTACATTCTTTGGGCCGTTATTGATTATGCAAACCTAATCCATTAATGTATCTCATATAACGGTAAAGATTAATGATTTAAAATGAACATAATTTAATGTAGATCGTAAACTTTTTACTTTATAGTGTTTTACTACCGAATTCTTACTTTAACCACATGAAACTATCTTCTTCTTAATATATATAATTCTTCTGTACGTGTGTATGTCACTGAACTACTCCTAAACGGCTGGACCGATTTTGATGAAATTTTTTGTGTGTGTTTGAGTGGGTCCGTGGATGGTTTAGATTCACAGTTGGACCCGGTAGGTGGCGCTGCAATCGGCTTTAAGGATTTTTTTTAGGGATTTTTTTGGGGTGAATAATTTTTTTTAGATTTTTTGCATATCAGAACATATAACCTCAAAATTTAACAAACCCCACCACCACCCCCCAATATTTATAATAATGAATATAATATTAATAATTGACCGTTAAAACCTTCTTTGAACTTCTGAGAATAATTCATAGTTATATTTGTTTTTCAATACAGCTGATATTTGTGGAGTTGTGGGCGAAATGCCAAAAATGAAAAGATGTTTTATTTTGTATGTTGTCTTGACAAACACTGAATTTGTAATATTTGTGTAACTCACTAATTGGAGTTCATTGTGAATTTGTAATTGTAATGATCACGTAGTATTTTTTTTATTATCGAAATCAACTATGCCACCCAAACTAAAAGCCAACTTTCTGGTAGGACAACGTCTGTCGGGTCCACTAGTGTAAATATAAATATATTTAGGTTATGCTTATGATATTATAATTTAAAGGTGCAATTTTAGTTTTGCAAGTTGTTTATGTCATTACTATTACCATTACTTTTAGTCATATGCAAGAATTACAGTTTACAAGTAACATCAGTACAAATAAATGGTACGGCATACCACACAGACTTTCACCCGCTTTTATCTTAAAATATACATTTACTAAAAACTCGTAAGATTTGTGAAATGAAATAGTAGGTTTATACATTGTTGTAGAAACACTACACCAAAGATCATAAATGAAATAATATACACTGTTACTTACTTACTCTATGGCATTAGGAACAAGGAACACTGTTACAGAAAAATTGAGAAAAGAGAAACATCTTTGTCCAACAAAGAGCATAAGAATCAAATTCATCTTCAAAGACCTGAACTAAAAAGTATATATATTAATTCTATTTATAGCACAGAAATTATTGATTTTATAAAAATATAGTTCAAGTAAAAGATTTGTCTCTAATAGTAATACAACTTTACAACTATAGGTTATTTTGTATCTCAAGAGGTTGTGGAGAAATAATCAAAATTGGAAAATTTCCCCTATGTAAACTACCCTCAAATTAATTTTCATGAGAAAATGCGAATTGCCATTTTATTTATTATAATAAACGGTGTATCGATATAAAATGTAATTAAAATTGTAATAAGGGATTTCGAGGAAAACGATTTTTTTCTTTTTGCCCTGAAGTAAACAATACCCTTAAATTTAGGGTTGGTTATATAATTTAAAAAAACAACCTTGAGGGGACCTTATGAAACCCAGATACCAAGTTTTAGCCCAATCGATAAAATAATTATTTTGGCTCTAGCCCGAGGTACAGACAGACAGATGGCATTGCGAAAACAAATTTTTTTGTTTCATGGGGTCACGAAACGTTAACATTTATCAAAATCTTAAGTTCGATTTTCTAACGACCACAATACTTTCTTTTCGAGGTGTCGAAAACATTACTGAAAATTCTGCATGGTCTGGTACGGGAGGAAGTCCATTGGGGTAACAGCAACCCTAGTTGAGACACTGCTACCCCATTTGGGTAGTAATGCAAGGTAGAAGGAAGTGGAGGGTAAGAAGGGGGAGCAAATAATTCAATAACAAGCAACGTTGAGTTAAGGGTACCAGGCTACATTCCAGGCAATTCCGAAAGCCTTATCAATGGTGAAATGTAAGTTTCCCCTTTTTACAGTGATGAATTAACAGCAAGCGACTGAGTGTTGTCTGTTCTAGATTTATTGGTCGTTTGCTGATATAATCAGTCGGTTCAGAAAGTGATAGTCAAATACCCCTTTCTCCTCGGTCCCGGCACAGATTTATTTGATTGCCAAACCCTTCCTTCACCTCTGACAAGATGTGTATTAATTACAACTTGTGAATGTGAGGAATGCCAAGCCTCCACCGTGGTTCGGATTCCACGTTAAACTGTAGGTCCTCCATTTCATCTCACAATCACCCTACCATTGCACATTGGCGGAAGTGCGTATAACCTGAACGGGTAGTAAGACGCGGTGCTAATAATAATAATAATAATAATAATAATAATAATAATAATAATAATAATAATAATAATAATAATAATAATAATAATAATAATAATAATAATAATAATAATAATAATAATAATAATAAACTACCTCAAATTAAAAAAAGTAATTTTTTGTATGATTTTTTGGTACCAAGTACTGTAAACCAAATATTAAAATATGTCATCAATGATCTAATTGATGCTCAGAAATGGTTCAATCCTTATTCAACATATCTCGTAGGACGTGATCTGAAACCGTTCGTACACATGTCTTATTTCTAGGAGGAAGCGCTAATGACGTTTCGAGACTGACATTCTACAGTAGTCGGGGGGTATAAGGGGGGAAAAGAAACATGAAATTAATGATCTTGACGGAACGTGAGAAAACAAAGTTAACCATGTCATTTCAAAACGACACCAAGAAGAAATGACTCGACTGTAAATTTTCTGGCACGCTCCGTTGGGAAGGATGGGGGGGGAAAAAAATGGTTGTCAAAGACGGGGCATTTCTCCATTTTTCTCAGTGGCTTCCTTTAGGCGTCTCCTCTCTTACTTCCCCGCCACCGCTACACGCCCTTCCCTATAATCTCGATCTTAAATCCTCTTTTTAACTAACGACTTACTTGCATGTCAAGACGGTAAAGCTAATGACGCTCGTCGATTTTTTTTTATTATTTATTTAAGGGCTATATTAAATAAAAACATTTTTTAAAGTTTTTTTCAAACGGTCTTCTCGAAATTTTAATAAATATTTTCGCTGGTAGCGTCGTCAAAGTGTTAACACGTCATAAAAATCTATGAGTTTGGTCGCTAAAAAAAGTGTTTCATGGCTAGCACGTGGCCACTCGTTCCAAGGATTTCTTTTTTCTATTTTATGTAGCCCATTCAACGTGCATTTTCTGAACTTACTGATATAATCACAGCAAATTAACTTAAATCTAGAACACACAAAACACCCGGGGTCCAGCCTTTGATTCATCAGTGGGGAAGGTAAAAACCCACATTTCAATAATGATATAACTACCTAGCTGAACGACCTAGTACAATTTAACCATTGACTTTTGACCTTTGACCCCGATCATGAGAGAGTGTGTATTGTGATGATTGTGTCGCAATCGTGTGTGACAGCGCTGTGATTGGTTGAAATCCCTGGCCTGTGTTTGGCTGTTGGCTTTCAACATCCCGCAGACTCCCTTTCAGTTGTTTGGTCCTGTCTTATTTGTTTTTTATGTGTGCTCATTGGTTTTTATGTGTGAGCTTTTTTTTTATGTTTGGTAGAATTGCGACGGGCGTTGGAGTTTATTTTATATATTGGTTTTTTATTTTTTATATGTGTGGGAGTTTATTTTATTTATTGATAGAGGGAACGTGCAGTTCACGTCGTCGGGCACGCGTTTTGCGACGTGTCGGCATCGCTAGTGAAGGCGCAGCACGAACCTCTCCTGATGGCTGCTTAGCGTAGAGTGTGAACAATTACCGCAAGACTCTGAATATATTTTTAATCCACATCCTAGCAGGAATATTCCTTCAGGCCATTTTCATGACCAAGACCAATAGCCTAGGTTGTAGATGATTTATAAAAAATACGTTTACAAAAAACTACTTAAAGATAAAAACAATAATTTTGTGACACTGTAGGACTATTTTTATAATTATTAAAAATTTATGGTTTTTGTTTCAACGTTATATCTTTAAAACTCTCTGAGTAAAACGTAAATTCATTAATATGAACCATGACGTCACAGGTAGGCAACTTCCTTAGTGAGGTAGAAATAAAGAAGTATTCGAGAGGTGGTAATCGACTCTCATTTGCGTGGAAGGAGAGGGGGAAACCATTTAGGAAAAACCATTATCAGCAGACCCGACTGGGACTATAGCTCTGATCTCCCCATCTTCAGCAGGCTACGAGTATGACAACACGAGTATGACGCCTTAGACTATTCGGCCACTGAGGCGGGTAATTTTAACTGCTGAGTTTTCATTCCCCCTCCCCCCCACTCTAACGCGAGGGCATTACGTTTAATTTACCCCTTTCATCCATAGCCGTTAAACTAATTGGTGAATGATCCTTTCGGTGACTGTACTGATTAAAGAAATTGAGAAAACAAGGTTTAAGAGAACATTCTCAATCGTCCTATTCCATCATGACTCACTTGTTAGGAAAGTCACTAAAGATCTAAAAGATCATAATTCGATACTAGATTATGCCTAATATAATTTTATTTCCGTGCGCAACGTCTTACTACCCGTTCGGACTATCCGCGTATTTATACTGATTGGGCAGGGAGGCTAAAGGTATAAAGTAGGTATATCTGCATTAGTGTGTAGGGAGAGTGGAAAATCATTTTAAAAAAAACTCTCATTGCACCCAGCCAGGAAATGAGCCCTGACCTCCCCATCACCAGCAAACCAGACTAGAAGAGTCTGACTTATATTCCGTGTGTCCACCGATGCGTTCAACTGATGAACTTAGTGCGGGTTCCTCCTAATTATCTTCTTTTTCCCTCCAAGAAAATGTGAGCACATTTTCTATAAATTATACCTTTCTCAACCCTATAGCACTGACGTAATTTAATATGAATATATCTCATGGGTAGTAGGGCGCTCTAGGGGAGAGAGGGGGACCAAAAAATACTAGTAAAAAAGCTATTATTTCATACCCCTACGAAAAAAACCTTCACTCCTGTGCTTTTCCTCCTCAATACCTCATTCAACGTTTCCTTATTCAACACCCACCTTCCCCCTCCCCCAAATGAAAGTATTCCAACCCCAACTGACACAACACTGAACGAGTTATGAACCAATTTGCGACGAAACATCAACAACCGTTCTTTTATCCCTCTAATAATCTGTATGAAATATGGTGTTAGTTCAATAACCAAGAATCTCACCGCTGTATTTTTTTAAAATTTATATTTTCGTCTTACCATATGTCTCACTACTCGTATGATACATATCAACTCTCGCGACTTACGGGTGATTAATTACAACAATTTATTATGAAGAGCCCGCACCGGGAGTGGATGGGTTTAATGGTGGAAAGGGGACATGGTTTAGATGTCGAATTCATCTAGTCTCAATCGCCAGTGACAGGGAGGTTGGGGTTTGAATCCCGGCCGTGTGTAATCATCATCATCATCATCATTATGTGACCCACCTCAATGGCCGAACGGCCAAAGGTTTCATGTTCGACTGGCCTGATGAAGACAGGATTATCGGGGCTCAAATCCCGGTCGGCTCTGCTGAGGGTGGTTTTTCCTAAATAGCTTCCCACTCTCCTTCCATACAAATGCTGGTAAACTACCTCTAAAATGCTTCATTCTCATTCCTACCCCATTAGAGTAATGATGATATATAAGTATAAGCTGAACAGGTAGTAAGACGAGGTTATTAAAAAAAATCTTCTTATGGCCGGGTGATTTCTTCTGTAAATGCCTACAACTTCCTCTGTCCTTCAACCACCCTTTCACCGAAAAATACAGGAGCAGACGTGACGATCTCTAAACCAATCGCAAGATTTCAGCCCCATCAGCGTTGTCCGCTCGGCACGAATTGAGATTACTTTAGCTTTCCTTTTTTTTCTGCGCGCCAGTATCAGCTTGGCAGACCAAATCAAATTTCAAAACCAACCGACCAAATCAGTGCGACTGCACCTACAAAGTGTGATAAAAACAGACAACTGAATCTACTGTTGTAATATTTATTTGAAATAACTAGTTTACCGGTAAATGCAAAGAGCTTGTGTTTTTTGCTCTGTTTTGATTTGTTTGAAGACACAACATAATGATTTGAAATCATCTATCCTGATATTAATCTTAATTATCTGTTTTTCCAGTAGAAAATATAGCGTTGGTAATCAGATGTTTTTAATTTGTGTTGCAATGCATTATGGATCAACATACAGTGTGTGAATTTCTGCGCCACTCAAGCAGATTCTGCTCTAGACTTTCGGTGAACGTATGAATAAAGCTTGCGCACTTGTTGTTACCAACCGGGTGTACTGAGGTTGGTTAAGATGGGGATGTAGGGAACGCTCGTTAAGGCCAGTGTGTTTGCAGTTTTCATAGTAAACAATTTGTTCGGCCAATTAAATCAAATACTGCCTCAGTAGACATATATAATTTAATTTTATTCACATAGTGTCCTCAACAGTTCTTGAATATCTGTCAAGGGTGTCCTGTAATTTAATGATAACTTTTCTCTTTATTTAAAAATTCTCAATAAATTCCAGGACACTCTTGACAGATGTTCCTCAAGAGTTGTTGTGGTCACTATGTGAAGAAAATTAAACTTTGTGTTTCTAATGGAGAAATATATACCTATTTTTCCGGATTAAAAAAAATTAAACTGCAAATCTACTGCCCTTAGCTCACAAACCCATTCCATACCATCTTAATCCTAAATGGTTTCTTCTTTATCATCCGCCATTCAAATGTGGGTACACTTAATCTAAATGATACCTTATTCATCCCTAACTTATTAGTGTTAATAATATGTGGATAGACTGGTTGGGTAGTAACCTATAGTTTCGTGTTGTGAAACGTATCAGCCATCCGGACTACCCACTTATTTAAACTTAAGGTAGGTGAACACAATGTCGTGTCGCGCCCGCTTGAAAAATATTCCTCATTTGCCACCATTTTTATACAAAATAATGTAGAAATGAACCAATCCAATTCGATACAGAGATGTGTGCGCCAACTTTAATGGAGTAGAGAAGAGGAGGAAACAATTTAAAAGGGATTGGAAATCCATAAAGAAAAAAAACACAGCTTAGTACGTTCAGTAGGGATTCGAACCCCTTTTTATCCGTCACTGAAAAATTAAACAAGATTAGACTGACGCCTGTCTATAGCCGAGTAACCATAAGTCCTGGGTTTTTTCTGCAAAAGAAAAGTAAAACGTAAGTGAAATTTTTTTGTAATTTTTTTTAACTTGTCCATCTCAGTTTTGGGGAATCCCGAATGGGTAGTAAGACACGGTAAGACCAAAACTACTTATGAGCATTTTTTTGTTCGATTCATGATAGGGTTGAAATTTTCATTTAATAGAAAACAGGAGGCTATTTATTAGTGATTCTAGGTTCATTTTAAGTGAAGAAGCAGGTCCTAAATAATCTAAGTAACTGTAAGAAACATAATTAACGAGAATAATCATTTTGTTTGTAATGTTAAACAATGCCTACAGAGAAAATTGATCAAAATCTTTAGCTATGATTTCTAAATAAAAAGATTTTATCTTTTTTTGCTCTCCAGTAAGCTACCCTTAATTTTAGAGCTAGATATCTGATTCCAAAAACCTCTCGGGGAACCTTATGAAAATTCTAGATACCAAGTTTTAGCCAGGTTGGTAAACATTTTTCGGCTCTAGTCTGAGACACACACATAAACACACACACAAACACACACACACAGAGACAAGTAGCATCGCGAAAACAACTTTTCGGTTTAATGGGGTCGTCCACATTTATGAAAATCTAGAGCTCAATTTTTTTTAATGATCACATTACTTCTCTATCCAAAGGGTAAAGCGAAATTAAATAGTAATAATAACCACTAAAACTTGCTGAAACACCTAGAGTCACCTCTAATTGGACTTGGTCGGATTCGAAAGCAGATCAAGCCTCGACTAAAGTCAGCCCCCGTTAACACCAGAACCAACCCCCCCCCGCCCCCCCCCCCCAAAAAAAAAGTTTGTGGGACGATCTCTTTCAAACACGTGAAGTTGGAGGAGGGTAGGTTGGAATGGAGAAAGAGTTATGGACCAATTTGTAAGAGTGAAATATCAACAGCCATCTTGTTATTCCCGTCATAACTCGATGAGTTACGGGAAAACATCTTTGGCCGGATGTTGCTCGGTAAATAATCTTCTCGAAAAAATACCACACTCATACATACAGAAAGACACACACACAAAATACATATAAAAAAAATACTCCAACTGTATTTTTATTTTCTGGCATTTTTAAGATAAATAATGTCACTCCATGATGGTTTCTTTGAAGGAGTTTGAAGGCTCATTACCCAATTCCCACTGGCAGATATATTTCAAAGTACGGTGGAAGGATTTAAACATTTGTATATTCTATAATAGGTCAATTTTGGATAGACACAAAGGAACAGCACATACACATTTTTTATTTCTGATTCTGATTCAGAAAGACGGGCTCAATAACCCATACAATTCCATATTCCTCCCAACAATCATTTTTCTTTTTTTAATATAAATCATACTACCCATTCAGGTTGTACGCATATGTACTAATTATACTAATATGTTAGGGATGAGTAGTGTTAAATTTATAATAAGTGTACCCGCATTTGAGTCGAGGGTGAGGGTGTGTATGTTTGTGTAGAAAATCATTTAGGAAAAATCACCCTTCAGTACACTCGATCATCATTTGAACCCCAATCTCCCGGTAATCGGCAGTCCATAAGTCGACTGTGAGAGTGACGTCTTAGACCATTCGACCACCAAAGCGGGTCACGACAATCTTAATTTTATATATTTTTATTCTTTCATTTTACGACTTTAAGGATAAAATGACCACTATATGTATTTCCCATTTATCAGTACTCCCCCCCTCCCCGTCTTAGACATGATTGCTGTCACTCAAAGCTAAATAAACCTTCTTAAGCATCTAGCCAAATTAATGGTAAAATTATAAAACGCTTCACAGTGTGATAATAATCATTCATCAAGAATTTCGAACAAAAAACTATTTTGTGATTGCCACTAAGCGTTCATTGACACTTTAATATTATTATTATTATTGTTACTATTAGCACCGCGTCTTACTACCCGTTCGGGCTATACTCACTTACGCTAATGTGTAATGGTAGGGTGATTGTGAGATGAAATGGAGGACCTACAGTTTAACGTGGGATCCGAACCACGGTGGAGGCCTGACATTCCTCACATTCACAATTGTGATTAATACATTCTTGTCAGAGGTGAAGGAAAGGTTTGGCAATCAGATAAATCCGTGCCGGGACCAAAGATTGAACCCCGGACCCCCAGCACAGAAGTGCGACACCTTACCCTAGACCACCAGGTCACCGACCCTTTAATAACCCTTTAAAAATAAAAGTATCCTAGCTGCTACCTGTTTGACTCCCTGGGCCGGGAGTCAGCTCTCGGCTATGTCCATTGGAGTGAAACAGATAATATTCTTTTAGCTTTATTTCACTTTTGAAGAAGTATTTTATGAAAATTATAATTTCTAACCCACTACAGTGGCCGCGTGGTCTAAGGCGTCACTCTCGCAGTAGACTAGACTGCCTATGAAGGGGAGATTGAGTGTACTAAGAGTGATTTTTCCAAGTTGGTTTTACACTCCCCTCTGCGAAAATGGGGGTATAAGACTTCTAAATATTACCTTCCTAATCCCTCAAACCACTAGCTTAATTAGTACATAAGAGTATTAGCCAAGATGCGGCAATAAAAAACAGGTACATATTTATAATTTCTAGCATTTTTTAATAAAATAATTGAAATAGCAAAAGGCACATGGTTTTCTAGGTGTCTCTTTCCCTTTAGTCTGGCCTTGTTTGTGCATACGGCTGGTATTCGATCCACGACCACTACGTCCAGTCCGCGTACCTGCAGATGCGGATCAGAATAAGAACACGTCATTCCAAATTGTTGTTCTAAATAAATAGTCAAAGTGAGTAGTTACAAAAGATAGGATAACATATCTCATTCTAAGGTGGCAAGGATTTACCTTGGCAGTGTGTGTGTGATTTCACAGCTGTCTCTTTGAACACAACCATAACTCATAACAGCGCAGTCTGTCTTTCCGAGGTGTCTCTCTTTTGGCACGAGGGCTTAGAATGTGCTCATGTCTCAAACTAAAGCTTGATTCACACGTTCGTCGAAAATATAAAGCAGAGTCTACCAGAGTGGCACAGTAACTCACACGCTGTATGTTGACCCATGACGCAGTATAACGCTAACTTAAACAGATGATTATCAACATATTTGATTTCTCTAGTGGCTTAACATATATTTTAGATCATTCTCCCGATGGATTTTTTTCAAATTATATTACTGTGTAGTGGCACAAAGGCCAACGAATCTGTCTGCTGGCTTCTGGCTGTACAGCGCATGCGTTGTCGAATGCGCATGCGCACTGATTTGAGATTTGATTGGCTGTCCCGTGCCGAAGATCTCGGGCAGAGCGAACGAAGTAGAGATGAGTTGAAATTTAGCAGAACAGCTCGCGCTGATGTGGCGGAAATCTTGTGAGCTCGTCACGCGACCGCGTTTCTGTTCTTCGCTTGTTTTTCGGTGAAAGTGTGAATCCACAGTGAGGCACACCCTCATTTCCTGATTCGATAGGCCGGTTAATTGAATACGTTTAATTTGTTAATTCAAACGTGTTGATTTTTTTCCCCCAATGCATCCTACTGCCTTTCTGGGGTTTCTTTTTAGCAACGCTTCTTACTAGCCGTTCGGGTTATACGCTTATGTTCTAATCACGCTAATAGTTTAGGGATGAAGAAGGCTATATTCAAAGAAAGTGTGCCCGCATTTACGTGGAAAACAATTTTGTAAAAACCACCTTCAGTACATCCGACCGAGATTCGAGCCTCGAACTCGCTGTCATCGGTATATAGTCTACTGCGAGAATAGCGCTTTAGACCATGCGGCCAAGGAAGCAGGTTACAGCCATCTTAAGGGCGCGTTTCAATAAGGTGGTGCATATTTCTTTAAATCACCTTCATTTTGTTTTCTTCGATTACTTATCGCAAAACATAGATTGCCATTATTTACCGTGTATTATAAATAATAGGCCAATAGGAAATATTTAAAGATGTTATTTATTTATTTATATTTATTTCTGAAACAATACATTACAACACCACATGAATTAAAAAAAACTTTTCTCTGAAAAACATAAAACACCCAATAAGCCAAATAGGTAGTAAGACGCGGTCATAAAAAACCCAATGAAAAATATTAATAAATCATCGTTTGATGAGATGATTCCCTAATGAAGGGCATAATGAAATGGAACTAATAGACCGCGGTTATTAAAAATAATTAATTAAAGCTCCAAAACCTTTACTCAGTCGGTAGTGAGTCTATCTACCTTTTCAACGGTCACTAAATTCGTTTCCCAGTATTTAGTATTTATATTTAGTATAATTGGGGTTTTTCCTTTCACAGTGATGAATTAATGCCCTAAGGGAATGGGGTGTGAGTTGGTTATGAAGTTATGTTAGTTTGCAAGTCGTGTAGTAATATAATAATTTTATTCAGAATGTATATGCTAGATAGTCTTTTGCCAATAAAGACAATCAGTAGGCAAAGCACTGCCGACTGATTTTTTTTTTTTTTTCGCATTTTGGGTTTTAAAATACAAATAAAACTTAGATTTTAAAGTTAAAAAGAAACCAAAACAACGTAGGTAGGGCTTTTATTGCCAATGTAGAATCTAGCAAAACGTTTAACTTAAAAAAAAAAGTTCAACACTGGTTCACAACAACGACGTAAGGTTGCACCACTAAGAGATCCCTTTCTCCCTTCTTATCATCTAGCCCCCCCCCCCCCTCATTCCCTTCTCTTTCTCTCTCTCTCGCACGCGTAATTTCCACGCCATTCAACCAGCAGTCTCCTTCCCCCCTTATATACCCACCCCAAAGCCCACAAGCCCCTACTTCAACCCCGCGTAAGCTATTTGATACGCAATTTGTGCCCCATTATGTGCGCCATTTTACCGCCAGGATCACGGTATAGAATCTCAGTAGAGAGGGAGGAGGAGGGTAAGAGAGGAGTAGGATGAAGCTGCGCCAGGACTGCAAACCTTGTGAGGTGATTATCTTAAGGATGGAGGGGGGAGGTGGAGTGGGGACAAAAGAAGGAAAAGTCCCTGAAATAAACGTCAGTAGTAAACGCACAAATAGAAACAAAACTTTTTCCACTTCGAAATAGATGGTCATGTGTCTTTATGTGTGTGTGTTTTTGTGTGTATGTGTCGAGTTTTATTTTCATTTTTAACGTGTCTTACTACCCGTCCAGGCCCGGTAAGATTAGAATTTAATAAAGGTGTGTGAAGATTCGAAAAGTCAATGGTCAAATCTCCTTCGGCTTCGACTTTGACATCTTTGCATATTCGAAAAAATTTTGGAGGAAGGATAAAACTTCGATAAATTATCTAATGATTTAATTTTATCTTACTAAAAATTACATATTTCAATATTTGATCATTTTAAAACCATTGCTAAACAGAATTTTAATACTGATTAGTAATTTAACTACCAAAACGTAAGCATAGGTCAAAAGCAGGCAAGTAAATCTTAATATAGCTACTATATTCACTATCGCCAAAATAATTTTGTAAAAAATAAAAAATAAATAAATAGCACCTCGGTCACTGGTATGAAGCAGAGAAAGCGCTATAGTTGTGCTATCATCCCAACTCGCGTCTAATATTTAGTCCTTAATAATTTATCTCTTTGGAACTATCTGTGACAAATTTACAAGTGCATTTTGCAACAGAAGTTTTTCATAGCTTCTTCGCGTTTTCTTTATTAGTCAAAATGGCTGATACGGAAAGTGGGAAACGAAAACAGAATTTAATTTATAATTATTATCATAGAAATCCAGATAAAAAGACATGCATGTGTAAAATTTGCAAAATAATTTTATCAACTCCACGATATAAGCAAATATTAAAACTTGATTGATAATTTACTAAGCTTATCAGTAAGCCTGTGTGCATTACTTATAATATAGGCCTTCGACTTTTCTTCGCAAGTTTCAAGCTTCGCTTCGCATTTAAAAAGTGGCCTTCGCACACCCCTAGAATTTAAACGAAAAGCACCCGCATCTGCATGGAAAGAGATTAGGAAACCGTTTAGATATAAAACTACCCTCAGTACATTCGACGTTGGATTCAGACCTCAACCTCCACGTCACTGGTATAAACCGAACTAGATGAACTCTGACATTTTATTTCACATGTCCAGAGATTCAGGGTTTGTGTTGATTTTATAAAAATTTGTGAACCTGCCCAGGGCCATTTTGTTTTACATGCACCGCAACTCAATACCCATTCAGGATACCCATATATCCACATTGATAGGGTAGGGATTCATAAGGTGAAGTTTACAGGAAATGTACTCGCATTTGCTTTAAAGGTACAGTAGTAAACCATTTTAAATTTAAAAACTCTTAGTACATTCAGTTGGGATTAAAACCCCGACTTCTCATTCCCTGGAAAACCAAATAAGACGAGACCGATGCCTTTGTTCCACGTGCCCACACGTGTTTATTTATTGGCCTAATTTAAGTCTTTAATAACCAGTAACGATATAGGGCCAGACAATACCTCCCTAGACAACACCTCCCTAGACAACACCTCCTAACGATACCTCCCTAGACGATACCTCCCTAGACCAGAATGGACTGGACCAGATTCATAGCCAGACTTAGTACATGGGAAATGTATTTCCGTTGATACCTGAACAATGATTGTTCTGAATGATGAGAACAATTCAGAGGTACAGTTTAAACTAACACGACTTCCCTGGAAATATTTCACTACATGACCATGCTTGGAATGCAATTGTGGGTGCACTTCTTCTCAGATACCTTACTCGTTCTTGCCCCTAAAACTAATCCGTTTATATCCTTGCTACCCGCTTCGGTAGCCGCATGGTCTAAGGCGCTTCTCTCGCAATAGATTAGGACTATGTCGACTGCCGAAGATGGTGATACCGGGGTTCGATCCCAGTCGGTTTCACTAAGGGTGGGTTTTCCTAAATGGCTTTCTACTCTTCATCCATACAAATACGAGTAAACTTCCTCTAAATTAAACTTTCCCAATTCCTAACACGGTATAAGTATTACATAGGCGTACAACCCTAACAGGTAGTAAAACGCGCTGCTAATATTATATATATATATATATTACTTGTTGTTAGACTTTATAACGTAAGCTAAATCATCATCTTTGATTAAGTTTTCTTACAAAACACGCTTCAAAGGAAACATCTAAAATCCAGACAAATCTATTTAATTTATTTCAAGGGCTTTCTTTTGAAAACCAAATTAATTTATAATTTAAGCATTATTAGTGTTCAAATTTATATTTTTTTAACACATTAACAATTTTAAAATGAAAAAAAATAATTCTATAAACAATTTGATGAGTTACTCTCCTTGAAAAAAAAAAGAGCATCTATAGAAGAACAATTATTAGCGTTTCAAACAATGAAGTAGTTACGGGCATCAAGTGAAGTATTCAGAATATGACTAACACACATTACACACAAAGCACAATACAGAACAATACTTTGTAGTTAAAAAAATCTTTCAAGAGAGAAAACTTTTGTTATTTTGTTTTTCTCCCATTGTCTTAAGAGCGTACGTCCCCCCTTTATTTTATAGCTCAAACTTCTAATACTTTTTTGCTTTTTTTAGGTTCATTTAGAACCTTCCCCCCTTTACCCCGGAACCCTCTCTAGTGGTAGCTGCGCCATTATACCGTGTATCGCGCTCTCTCTCTCTCTTTTTATTCTAGCCCCTTCCCCCTATAACACCCCCAACCCTCCACCAAACTCCCACCAAGCCCTCACTTTATTCTGGAGGAAAAATCCACTCTGTCGCTCTCCCAGTATTCAACCACCCTCCAGAAAACTCTACCCCAGGCAAGCAATTTAGCTACATTTGGTACACTTTGAGAAAACTAAAAAAAAAAAAAAAAAGGGTGAAGGGGTTGTTAGGGGGGACAACAGCAAATCTATATAGCCTACATCTTCTATCCCTTATGCCTGCCACTGCTATTAACTCTAAAAGAAAGCAACTCATTAAGAACGGAGACAAAAAAAAAACTTCACAAAGTATATGCGAGCTTTTAAAGAGTAGTTATCTATACCTATATACATGCACCCCTCCCTTTTCAAAGTTTGAAAAAACTTTTTTTTTTTGCTTGTCCTTCTCTCTTTATTTTCTGTTTTTCCACTCCTATTTCTCTTATTCTTTTTCCCTTACCGAAATGATGATTTGGCCATTTTCAAAGTACGCAATTAAAAGTTAAATGGAGTGAAGAATAAGCAAGACAAAGAGAGACGAAGAAGAAAATTTAGAGGAGAGGATAATCAGTGAGAGTCGAAAAGAGGCATTCTTCTGCCTACTTCTCCTCCACCCCCCTCCGTACCCTCCAATACTACTCCATTTCTGTACGCATATAAGACCATGTCCATCTCCCTCTTACATTTCAAATTGTTTCTTCCTCCCCTCAATCCTCTTTTAAATATATATACAAGTATATCGTATTCTTTGCGACCAAAGAGAGCAGCACTGGAAGTTTCCCACTTGCCATATCACGTCACCGAACTGCCAAAGAAGACCCAAACCATTTATTCCCCCTTTTTTTCTTTTCATTTTGCTCCAAAACCTCTTTGCTTCGTGAGCCTCAACAGAAGAGTGCAAAGTACATATACTTCTAGCACTAACACTGTAATTCGTACCCCCTACCCTTTCATCCCCTTCTTTGTATGCATATGTATTTAGCCACTGTGCACACGACAAAAAAAAAAAGAGAGAAGAAAAAGCAGATCAAGGGCTTTATTTCCAGAATAAGTCTGGTAATCTTTTAAGGGTGCGTTTCACCACTAGCGTGTATTTAAATATTACTTAAAATTGTTTGTCATTTAAGATGAAACTCACCCCCTTCGGTAGTCGAATGTTTAAAGGTGTGGATGTAGGAAACGTGAGAAAAGGCCGGCGCGTTTGCAGTTTTTATAGCAAAACATTTTTTTGACCAATATAACTAGAATATTGCTTCAGTATAAATACAGAGTTTAATTTCTTCACGTGGTATATCAACAGTTGTTGATATCTGTCAAGAGCATAGCGGCATTAGATGATACACTTTTTAAATGAATAGAGAAAGCTGTCATTAAATTCCAGGACATCCCTTGACAGATATTCAACAGCTATTGAGGTCAGCATGTGAAGAAAATTAAACACTATGTTTCTACTGGAGCAATATTTGATGTATTTTGATCAAAAAAGCTTTTATATAAAAACACTGACCTTTTCTCGCGTCCCCTACACCAACACTTTACGCCAGCGTTTTATAACCGGTGTGCAGCGGCACACCGGTATACTGTGAAATGTCAGCAGGTATACCGCGGTAGTTTGGTCAAAGGTAGAAAAAAAGGGAAAAAATGAAATGTATAAATAAAAATAAAGCTTTTAAAACCAATTATCAACATTATTTAGTAAATAACACAGTGATTAGAATTCTAGATCGAAATTTAACAACTTACGCAGTTTTTCAAACTGAAAATCATCTTAAACTGATGGTGTGCCTGACCATTTCAACTTGTTTAGTGTGCGGTCAGAGTGAAATCGCTGGGATGAGGAGTCACTTTCGCAATAGATTATATTTTAGATGGCAGGGAGATCAAGGTTTGAATCCCGCTCGGGTTTGCCGAGATGTTTTTACCCAAATGGTTTCCTACTTTCCCTCTCTCCATGAAAATTTGGTTACAACACATTAAAATTCAACCTTTCTCATCTTTAACATATTATTGTGCACCTTACATATGTGTATAGCCTAACGGGTAGTAAGACGTGGTGCATATAAATAAACTAGTTGGAATTTAGATTTTAGATATGTAAACTCGAAATTTATAAAATATAGATCATTATCCTATACTATTCGATACAAAAAGTTTCCTTTAAAAACTAAAATTTAAATCGTTTGAGTAGGACAGTGGGAATAGTTGTATTAAATTGTTGCTTCACTATTGAACATTTTTCAAATCTTGATACAATAATAATAACTTATCACAACTTGTGAAGGTGTTGAATGCCAGGCCTCCACCGTGGTTCGGATCTCACGTTAAACTCTAGGTCCTCTATTTCATCTCACAATCACACAACCATGACACATTATCGTAAGTGCGTATAACCCGAACAGGTAGTAAGACGCGGTGCTAATAGTAACAATAATAATAATAATAATAATAATAATAATAATAATAATAATAAATAATAATAACCAAGGTGAATGGTTTTATTAAAAAATAGTCCCCCAACTTTGCAATGATAAGTTAATTGTATCTCAAAGATTTGCGGAGATATGATCAAAATTGGAATTTGTCTCCAATGGGAAGTACCCTCAAAATCATTTTAGTAGGAAATTTAGAACTGCCAATTTCTTTTTAATGTTAAATAGAAACTAGATTCAAAATTTAAACAAAATTGTTAAAGCCCATTTTGAGAAAATCGATTTTTTTTCAGCCCTAAGTAAAATCTCCTTAATTCTAAAATCCTCTCGGGGAACCTTATGAAAACCCTAGATACCAAGTTTCAGCCCGATCGATGGTTTTGGCTCTAGTCCCATTAACAGACAGACTAATGGCATTGCAAAAAATAATTTTTCAGGTACAAGGGTTTATGAAATTTATACATCCATCAAAAGCTCGAATTTGATTTTTTATTTACGATCCACATAATTTCTCCACCCGAGGGGTGCCCGAAAATAAAAAATACCACATTAAAAATAAAAAATATAAACAACTTTAACGCAAATGGTTCGTTCGATCTCTTAGGCTAGCATCGGTCACAATAACCATGTGACCGATTCTGTCTATAAAATTATACTTTCAAATAGAATATCACCCTGCCTCCTCCACTTAGTCTTGGCGGTGAGAACATCAATTATGCAAGGCAGGTAAACAAGTGGGACTTGATTGATATTAGCGTCGAGTAAAGTGTGTAAAATACTTCAATAAAGGGGCCAAAGTTGCTTGCAGGTGTAAAAACAAGTGCTCCTCTTACTTGAGACTATTTATAGCTGAGAATACATCGATCGATAGGGGAAGATTAAAATATTGTTACCTTGGTGAAACAGTGATATATTTGAATAGTGATTTTAATATCGCTACCTTGGTGTGACAGTTGGACATTTGGAGGTAGCTCGGGTTGTCATAGGAAACATTTTATTCAACATTTAAAAAAAGTTATTAGATCTACTTTCAAGTATTCGTACGTCAAACATGGGCCTATGGAGGGGGTTATGGGGTTCAAACCACCCCTATTCCTCCAAAATTTTCGAGGTTTTTAATGTTCAACATAAAGATGGCCTTGTATCAAACTTCAAATAAATTATAAAGGTATTCAATTTTTTTATTTTTTTAGTATAAGACCACGCCAAATAGCTTATAGAGGCATTTTTTTTAATGTTCAGGGGGCATTTGACTTTTAAAAGAAATACCCGTAGAGGGGCCACCCCCAATAGCTTTTAAATGCATATATTTTTACTTTCTCTCTATCTTACAGGTAGAGAAAGTATGGTGATCGTCAAAAAAATCGAACTCGAGATTTTGATGAATTTTGACGTTTCATGACTTCCTGAATCCGAAAAAGTGGTTTTTGAATTTCCGTCTGTCTGTCTGTCTGTCTGTACCTCCAACTAGAGCCTAAACTATTTTACCGATTGGGCTGAAACTTGATATCTAGGGTTTTCATAGGGTTGCCCCGAGGGGTTTTTGGAATTGGATATCTACCCCTAAAATTAAGGGTAGTTTACTGAAGGGAAAAAAGAGAAAAAGACGATTTTCTCAAAATCGGCTCTAACGATTTTGATTAAATTTTATTTATGAACATTAATAAATATTACAAACAAAATGGCTACTCTCAATATTTCGGCAAAATGGCTTTAAGGGCTCCGGTCTGATGCGTAAATTAACATTTTTTATAATAGCTCCGAAACTATTTGAGATATGAAATTACTTAGCATTACAAATATGTATATATATTTATAATACAAATATTTTATTCGAAACATATTTTTATAAAATCAATCATTTTCAATCTATACGCAATTATATATATATTTTTAGCTTTTTGGACATTAAAGCTTAAGTATTGCGATCGTAAAAAAAACTAACCTGAAATGTTGATGGATTTCGACGTCTCATGACCCCCCGGACCCTAGAAAATAGTCTTTGCAATGCCGTCTGTCTGTGTGTCTATCAAAATTTAAAATTAAGGGTAGTTTACTGAAGGAAAAAAAAGAGAAAAAGTCGATTTTCTCATAATCGGCTCAAACGATTTTGATTAAATTTCATTTATAAACATTAATAAATAATCCAAACAAAATGGCTACCCTCAATATTTCGGCAAAATGGCTTTAAGGGCTCCGGTCTGATGCGTCAATTAACATTTTTTAAAATAGCTCCGAAACTATTTGAGATATGAAATTACTTAGCATTACAAATATGTATATATATTTATAATACAGTTATTTTATCCGAAACATATTTTTATAAAATCAATAACTTTCAATCTATACGCAATTATATGAATTTTTTAACTTTTTGGACATTAAAGTTTAAGTATTAAGACCGTAAAATAAACTAACCTGAAATGTTGATGGATGTCGACGTCTCATGACCCCCCCGAACCCTAAGAAATAGTCTTTGCAATGCCGTCTGTCTGTGTGTCTATAAAAACTTAAAATTAAGGGTAGTTTACTGAAGGGCGAAAAGAGAAAAATTTGGTTTTCTCAAAATCTGCTCAAACGATTTTGATTAAAATTCGTATCTAGGCGTTGATTAAGATTATAAATAAACTGGCTATTTTCATTTTCCTATGAAAATGATTTTTAGGGTACATTACAGAAGCGTTAATTTCCGTATCTCCACAACTATTGGAGAAACTAAACAACTTATCATTGCAAAATTGTAGGACTATTAGAAATAAAAAACTTTTATTTGACATATATTTTTATAAAAGCAGCAGTTTCTGAGATATTTGCAAATATATTAATACAATTTTGTGAGCTTTAGTTGTAAATATATACTACTTAAGTCTTAACGCAATAATTCTCCAATGCCATAGAGTAATTAAATATAAGTATCTAAAAAAGTATGTTATTTTTCCTTAAATCTCTTAGGAGAAATGTTTGCATAGCAATGATCTATCTCCATTTTAGACTCAATAGTCAATATTTACATTTGTTATTGGTCAAAATGTATAAATGAATAATTAAATATCAATGCGATGACTTGAAGATCTGCAACACCTTATAAAATGTTAAAATTTTAACCAGAAATCGAAATTTTAATACGAAGTGTTGACCCTTGTGGAAGACATTAAACTGTTTGAAATGCTCTTAGGTGGACAAAGATGCGCCTCTTTTCTCATTGATTCTATATCATTGTATATTATTTTATGCGTGTTCTTATGTGGAGTGGTGATGATACAATGTACATTATTCCGTTCAGAAATCTTACGAGTTTATAGAAAGAGAGAGAAAGTCTGTGCGGTGCGCCGTACCATTTATTTGTTTTCTATTTAAATACCTTCCTATTGGTGCCTCTTAAAAAATATTATTTTGAAGCCAACAATTATTTTTTTTAAATATCGGAGTAAGGACCACTTAAATAATTTTCCAAAAGCATTCAATTTTCAAAAATGTGTTGGGGAAAACCACTTTCAATAGCGTCTAAGGGCATCTAATTTAAAAAAAGATCCAGACGAGGATCATTCCAAATAGGTTCTAGAGGAATCCAGTTTGAAAAATTTGCTGGTGTAAGACCACTGTAAATACCTTTTGGAGGCATATATTGTCGAGAAAAAAATTAGGCTAAAAGCATTCTAAAGAATCTTCTAGAGCATTCCAAATTTCAAAATATTCTGGGTGAGCACCATTTCAAATAGATTCTAAGAAATATCATTTATAAAAAAAATTATGGCAAACCATTTTGAAAATAGTTCTTAGAAGCATCAAAATTTTCGAAAATTTGCCAAATTTAGACTACTCCAAATAACCTCAAGGAGTATCCAAATTTCAAAAAATGTCGTGGGAGCATTTTATGAATAGCTGTTAAAAAAGTATAATTTTCAAAAATTCTCCAAACGAAGACCACAACAAATATCTTCTAAAAGCATCCAATTTCCTAACATTAACAGGGAGAGAGGAGGATAGAACGTCCCAAAAAACTAATTTTTATTGCTCTCCCTTCCCCTCTTATTCAAATAAAGTTCCACCACTTCTATATAAAATAAAAATGTCCTTATTTCTTAGGGTTTATTAGTAAGTCCTAACATCATGTCATAAACTTATGATTTTGAACCCCCCCCCCTTCTCCTCTCAAATTAAATTATCCTTACGCTCAAGATGTCAAGCCATATTATCTGCAGTTGTGACATTTAATATAGGCATATATTACAATATCTATAAGGTAACACTACTAATATATTAATATGTTATCAATATTGACCACAAAAATGTTTTTATTCTCTAAAAAGCACTTAAAAATCAAGCTATATAAATGCACAGTTTAAAAAAATGAATTACTGGCCTACATTTAGATACAAACGGGAAAATCAATAATATGAAACAAAAATCTCTCAATGCATTTTGTAGGGATTGAACTCAGTGCTCTAGAGCCAGAACCAGACTTGTATCCCTCAATACCAGCCCTATAGTTATTATATTAAAGTTCCTGCTGTGATATGTGACACTATTGCACCAGGGTCTCACAATGTATTCTCTCCGACACTGCCTCTTTATCAGCTGCAAGATGCTTTAATGGCGGTACTCAAGGACCACAGCTAAACCACGAATATTTAATACATGACCTGAACGAATTTGACTTTCAACAACGTTAGAGGAGCTAGCTATTTAGGTACCTACTCAGATAATTGTATCAACTAGGCTGAGTTTGACATTTTTTAGATCATGTGGTCCACCATTGCGGGTCATGTGAAGTAGATGTAGAATGTTCGAATCCAATCCGGTGTGTTTTGGGACCGGGTTAATCACTGTGATATTTTTTTCCCCTTCCCCTCTCCACGCCTGGTGTGGGTGGGCATCCTTTCAAATATCCTCCCTTTTCCAGTGGCGTGACGTGGAGTGTTTCAAGGGTAAGCAGAGTTGTGTGAAACTGTGCCCGTGAATTTGTTATCATCAATCAGTTGGACTTTCATTGGTCAAGTATCAACGGAAACACACTCCCAAGTGAGGTGTATAGAGCAGACACAACGTTTTATTGGTCAAATGGGGACAGAGTGGGAAATAACTTATCACAAATACACTTTTAACAAACCCTACAATCATATTCGGTGGTCACATGGTCTAAGGCATCATTCTCGCAATAGAAGACTATCAATGACGGGGAAATCGGTGCTCGATTCATGGTTAGGTGTAACGAGGGCGGTTTTCACTGAACAGTTTTTCACTCTCCCTCCACGCAAATGCGGGTACACATCCCTCATTCACGCTCCATGTCCTGCCCAACATAATCTACGATACTTTATTAGCCTACCAATGTATTGTGTTGAGTAAAAGGTATGTAACTCATAATTATGTAAACTCCTCCATTCTCCATTAGCCTAATCTCTTTTTGAATCAAATATCTTCCATGGCACCTTGTTTTCGATCACCTTAGATTATTTTTTCCCGTCATGTGAGGTAAGAGACCACGTTTCACAGCTTTAGAGAATAACTGGTAAAATTATTATATTGTATATTCTGAGCTTTACATTCCTTGAAAGCAGGCGTGATATAAACAACTAATTTACTGAGTAATAGCACGGGTTTACCGACTCTATTTTTTCCTAGTTTCCACTTTAATAACGTTATTGCTAATTAAAATGATTCCTAAATATTTAAACTCATTAGCCCTGTCAAATAATTTGTTTGAAGTAATCTATAAACTACTATTCTCAATCTGTGTTCTCTGTGTGATCATATAATTATTTAGGCTTTTCAGCGTTCACTTCTAAACCTACCTCCTTACCAGCCTCGAACAAAATGTCTACATTTCTTGAAACAGCTTCCCTAAAATTGCCCAACAAAGTCGAATCATCTGCGTATCCTAATAGCTTCATTGCACCTTTTAATGTCATCACCGTTGATAACAATAGTGTTAAATGTTCTGATAAAAAAACTGTTAATGGAAATACAAATATTTTTAATAGCGAATATGTGTGTGCTCGCGCACGCACGATACAAATACCAACTAAAGAGTAAAAGGAACTTCCGGAAAGTAACAGACACAAATAATTTCTAGGAACGAGAAGAAACCACACTTTACCGTTTTACTCCAAAGGGCGTCGCGCAGAGGAAAGCTGTAAAAGCTGAATTCCTTTTGAAGTTTCGTTGGGGGGGGAGGGAGTTGGTCCCTAACTCTTTCTCTCTCACCCCCCCTACCCCACATCCAATTTTAGGAGAGGATCTTATAAACAGAGAGAAAGAGAAATGAGTGAACGAACGCTATGCGTCGGGACGCTTCCCAGCGTCTTCATTAATTAATGGAAATTGCCGCGTTCTTGAGGCGCCTCGTTTACTCAGCAAGATGATTGCTGCACACAGACAAAAGGAGATTAAATTTTTAAAAAGATATCCCACCACTCATCACCCACCCTTTTTTTTTTCATCGCCAAACAACCCCACCCATTTTTCTCCCAACATCACCCCTCTTTTTATTTTTTTATCTCATTCTATAACTCGGCGCGAATTAAAAAGAGATGTGATTAAAATATCCACGATGCTGTAGAGTTTGTCCGCTTGATGAGGGCTCAGTTTTTTTGTTGTTGTTGAAGATATAAAAATGTTTTAAAAAGTTTTATTTTTACTTTTTTCATACGCTTTGACCCCACAACTATTATGTTTTGGTTTGCTTTATTGGTACGTTGAAAAAATCTCTGTCGGGGCGAGGTGATTTGGGCGATCTCCACTGGCTATGTGCACAATTTAAGAGACTATTGCACGTGGATCATTTCTGACCAAACATTAATGGAGATAAAGAGTTAATAGAAGTTCCTAATACAGAACATTGTTAAAGTGCTAAATAATATTTGGAAGCAAACTGCATTTAAAAGGCCGTTTTTGACCATTTTAGAATGTCTTCACAGATAATCAATAATCACTGTGCACAAATCTTTAGTCTGTCATAACAGGGACAAAATGTAGTTATTAACAAAAAACTTTATCACTTTGTCCCCCTACATCACTGCGGAAAATTTCTAGTAATATTTCAAATACGAATGCATTCAACACATTTCTGGCATATCTTGATTTTTTTCTTTTCCTTTTTACTCCCATACCTCACGCACACACACAAAGGTAAATGGGAGCCGGCAGCTGAGTTGGGACTGCTATGATGAACGCTCTTTAATCTATAACTGTAGGACTAATATTCTTAAATATAAGGAGTAAGTAGACCAGGCTTTAGTCACCTGGCATCAAAGTCAATTGTCTAAACTTACGGGAACCAAATCGTTTAAATTTAGAATCGAATACGAATTCAATATTTAAAAATGTAAATGGTTCGGATCGAATCAAAACTGAATATTTCATAATGTAAATGTTTTGAATCGAGTCCAAATTGAATATTTTATAGTTAAATGTCTTCAAAACCAAATTGAATAATGGGTTGATTTTTTTTTCTAAATTGATCTCATTTCTAAATAACTTAATCACTAAATTTTAAATACTACGAGAATCGCAAGTTCATAATATGATCGAGTCAAATAATGAATCTTTGCTGACTTCTTTAAAAAGTTAAATTATACGAATGTTCTACTTTTATATTCGAATTTTGAATCAAATTACACTGAATCCCAAATCTGAATCTGAAATTTCGAATCCCCGCACAGGTTTATAATTGTCCAGAATACGATAATATTGTCCTGACATTTTTACTTTCTCTCTATCTTACAGTAGAGAAAGTATTGTGATCGTCAAAAAATCGAACTCGAGATTTGATGAATTTGACGTTTCATGACTTCCTGAATCCGAAAAAGTGGTTTTTGAATTTCCGTCTGTCTGTCTGTCTGTCTGTCTGTCTGTCTGTCTGTACCTCCAACTAGAGCCTAAACTATTTACCGATTGAGCTGAAACTTGATATCTAGGGTTTTCATAGGGTTGCCCGAGGGTTTTTGGAATTGGATATCTACCTCTAAAATTAAGGGTAGTTTACTGAAGGGCAAAAAAAGAAAAGTCGATTTTCTCAAATCGGCTCTAACGATTTAATTAATTCATTTATGAACATAAATAAATATTCCAAACAAAATGGCTACTCTCAATATTTCGGCAAAATCGTTTAAGGGCTCCGGTCTGATGCGTAAATTAACATTTTTTATAATAGCTCCGAAACTATTTGAGATATGAAATTACTTAGCATTACAAATATGTATATATATTTATAATACAAATATTTTATTCGAAACATATTTTTATAAAATCAATAACTTTCAATATATACGCAATTATATATATATTTTTAAACTTTTTGGGCATTAAAGCTTAAGTATTGCGACCGTAAGAAAAACTAACCTGAAATGTTGATGGATGTCGACGTCTCATGACCCCCCGAACCCTTAAAAATAGTCTTTGCAATGCCGTCTGTCTGTGTGTCTATTAAAACTTAAAATTAAGGGTAGTTTACTGAAGGGCAAAAAGAGAAAAAGTCGATTTTCTCAAAATCGGCTCTAACGATTTTGATTAAATTTCATTTATGAACATAAATAAATATTCCAAACAAAATGGCTACTCTCAATATTTCGGCAAAATCGTTTTAAGGGCTCCGGTCTGATGCGTAAATTAACATTTTTTATAATAGCTCCGAAACTATTTGAGATATGAAATTACTTAGCATTACAAATATGTATATATATTTATAATACAAATATTTTATTCGAAACATATTTTTATAAAATCAATAACTTTCAATATATACGCAATTATATATATATTTTTAACTTTTTGGGCATTAAAGCTTAAGTATTGCGACCGTAAGAAAAACTAACCTGAAATGTTGATGGATGTCGACGTCTCATGACCCCCCGAACCCTAAAAAATAGTCTTTGCAATGCCGTCTGTCTGTGTGTCTATTAAAACTTAAAATTAAGGGTAGTTTACTGAAGGGCAAAAAGAGAAAAAGTCGATTTTCTCAAAATCGGCTCCAACGATTTTGATTAAATTTCATTTATAAACATTAATAAATATTCCAAACAAAATGGCTACACTCAATATTACGGCAAAATGGCTTTAAGGGCTCCGGTCTGATGCGTCAATTAACATTTTTTTAAATAGCTCCGAAACTATTTGAGATATGAAATTACTTAGCATTACAAATATGTATATATATTTATAATACAGATATTTTATCCGAAACATATTTTTATAAAATCAATAACTTTCAATATATACGCAATTATATGAATTTTTTTAACTTTTTGGACATTAAAGTTTAAGTATTGCGACCGTAAAAAAAAAAACTAACCTGAAATGTTGATGGATGTCGACGTCTCATGACCCCCCGAACCCTAAAAAATAGTCTTTGCAATGCCGTCTGTCTGTATGTCTATAAAAACTTAAAATTAAGGGTAGTTTACTGAAGGACGAAAAGAAAAAATTTGGTTTTCTCAAAATCTGCTTAAACGATTTTGATTAAAATTCGTATCTAGGCGTTGATTAAGATTATAAATAAACTGGCTATTTTCATTTTCCTATGAAAATTATTTTTAGGGTACATTACAGAATCGTTAATTTCCGTATCTCCACAACTATTGGAGAAACTAAACAACTTATCATTGCAAAATTGTAGGACTATTAGAAATAAAAAACTTTTATTTGACATATATTTTTATAAAAACAGCAGTTTCTGAGATATTTGCAAATATATTAATACAATTTTGTGAGCTTTAGTTGTAAACATATACTACTTAAGTCTTAACGCAATAATACTCCAATGCCATAGAGTAATTAAATATAAGTAAGTATCTAAAAAAAGTATGTTATTTTTCCTTAAATCTCTTAGGAGAAATGTTTGCATAGCAATGATCTATCTCCATTTTAGACTCAATAGTCAATATTTACATTTTTTATTGGTCAAAATGTATAAATGAATAATTAAATATCAATGCGATGACTTGAAGATCTGCAACACCTTTTAAAATGTTAAAATTTTAACCAGAAATCGAAATTTTAATACAAAGTGTTGACCCTTGTGGAAGACATTAAACTGTTTGAAATGTTCTTAGGTGGACAAAGATGCGCCTCTTTTCTCATTGATTCTATATCATTGTATATTATTTTATGCGTGTTTTTATGTGGAGTGGTGATGATACAATGTACATTATTCCGTTCAGAAATCTTACGAGTTTATAGAAAGAGAGAGAAAGTCTGTGCGGTGTGCCGTACCATTTATTTTTATCTGTTGTTAGAGGAACTGCACTAGACTAGTGACTGATATTTTGTTTAGTTAATCTAGTAATAGAGAGTTCTTCTCTTTGAAAATCAACAGATCCCATGGTAGTCATATAAATATAGAGCAGGAAATATAAACTGCATCTTATTGTGTAATTAAATAAAAAAACACAACTTACATCATAAGCATACGACTTACAAGTCCACTTATCTCAGTGCCACCAACAGGAGAGAATTGAACCTTTACCTCCTTAAACAAAGTCTGGCTTTATTTTACATCGGCTAACTCTTCGACCACAAGGCTATCAACGGATTACTGTGATAAAGAAAAGTTCATGAATAAAAGTCAGAGGAACTACACCAGAATTTGCATTTCGGTGTTAAATAAACTAACCCCAATGCAGGGATTGAACTTAGGGTTAATATTAGGTAAACTATCCACGCAATAAAGTATTAGGGAGCCGAAAACTTATAATATTGTGTAGTTTTAAATGTCAAATTTATTTTACGATCCAATTTTTCTATTAAACATATGTAAATACACGTAGATAATAATTTAAATCAAAATGGCTATTAAAAATATGCTACGACTAGGGATGTGAAAAAAGTATCGATACTTAACTAATATCGACATTTTCCTTTCGATACTAGTATTTTTTACTCGATACTTTTTCCGATACTTTTACTAATATTAATACTCACACGCCGGTATTGAAAGAAACAACTTTTTTGCTATCTTCACTCATGTGGGATTAAATGTTTACTATGGCGGACTGTGGAGGAAGAAACAAATTACAATATTTCTCAGTTCTCTCTCATTTTATTCGTGACAAGCAATAATAAACTCTAGCATTCAATCTCTCTTAGCTCATTATAATTCATAGCTGTTAATAATCATAAATTCATTATAATTTTCAATGTTTAAATAAATATGAAAATGCAACCATAATGCAAAAGTTGAAATTATTATTACTATATTTAAAAAATCTAGTTAAAAATTTCGATACTGTTACTTACTGCTATCGATACTTTTCTTTCGAGACGAGTACGGTATCGATATTATTCTTCCAATACTTTTAATGAGTACAGTATCGATATTTTTCTTATGATACCAAATCTTTAGCTACGACTAGCTTACAAACAAGTTCCTCAACATTATATCAATAAACACGAACCCAACTCGGTGGCGTAGTTAGCTAGCGCGCCAGTCGTGTTGAGCTCGACTGTCGAGGACGGAGAGATCGAGGTTCGAATCTCGGTCGGGTGAACTGAAGTTTTTCTCCTAAATGGTTTTCCACTCTCCCTCCACGCAAATGCGGGTTCACTTCCTCTAAATTCAACCTCCCCAATTTCTAACCCATTAGTGTAATTAGTACTTAAGCGTATAACCCGAACGGGTAGTAAGACGCGGTGCTAAGTATTATTATTAATAAACACGACTAACCACATCGGTGATCACTTGGTCTAAGGTGTCACTCCCGCAATAGACTAGATTGCCGGTGACGATAAGATCGGGGTTTGAATATTTTTCGGGTCTACTAAGGGTGGTTTTTTTTCATATTTGGTTCCCACTCTCCCACCACGCAAATGTTGGTATATTATTTTATAACTCTTACCTTTCTCAGCCCTAACACATTATCGTAATTAATGTATGCGAATAACTCGAACGGGTAGTATTACGCGATGGGGAAACAAAGATGGTTTTCTGAAACTGTTCTGACTTAAATATTTTCTTGTTGAATGTTTTATAAATAGATTAACAAGCCTGTTGTTGTATATTTTCGGAAATAAAGAATCTCAACTAAACCACATTTTATTAGCAAGTGTAGAGATATGCCAGATGTAGAAAGATTTTTAACGTCTCGTCAAGAAAATAAAAATCAAAGTATAAATACTAATGACATCTCCATTATATAAATGTTTAGCCAAATGTGTGTGGGCCATATGAGAAGGTTTTCTGGATGGGCTTACCTCTCCCCACTCTTCTCCCCCCCCAAAAAAAACCTCAACCTTTTTCCCAAATAAAATAGTTATGTTTTCGTACAAGAGGGTTGTTATTTCTACAGTAGCAAGAAGAAAAAAAACGTCGTTAGGAACGGAAATGATTTCAGCAGACAGCATGGCTCCATCACCATCATACTGTGTTGCCACATCTCAAGAAATGGCTCTGAGCAACACCGCTTCCCCCCCTCCCAGCCCTTTCTTATAATAACTTCCTCCCGTCCTTCGAAAACATTCGGTTCACAAGTTAAAATGTTTCTAGGGTCTATACAGAACCACAGTCAGGGAAAATATTTGTCTTGAAACACCATAAAAAATACAAATAAAGAATAAAAGGGAAATAGGGGATGGGGATGTGGTATAAGGGTGTTTGTTGGGAGCCAAGAGGGCAGACTAGAACAATATATGATCAGGGATTTTTTTTTCTCTAAACAGGAAGCTACGAGATTTTTTTAGGGGATCATTAAAATAGTTTACAAAATACTACAATATTTACATAGGTCATATATCTTATTTTACACGTTCATGTTTTTCCAATATATAATAAAATGGGATGTGTGAAGTTTTATAAAATAAATATCATAATTTGTTCAAAAGAGTATTGAAAACAACAGTGAAAATCACAAGCTTAATGTACATCTTCTTGCATCCGGCCGGGTTTTAAAATGAATTCCAAGCTCATGAATCAGAGCTAGTATTGAGTTCGAACTAACTAACATCCAGTCAACATTGATAACATTTTACTATATTATTGGTGCTATTTTATAGATATAATACTTATTAAAAGTGACAGTGATCACATACTTGACGTATGAATAGGTGAAAGTAGATCTAGCAACTTTTATAAATGTTATATAAAGAAAGTCGTTCCTATGAAAATGGTACTGTAAAAGTGTCTTAAAACAATACCCACAGGATACCCCACTCCAGTGCCCATGCGGTCTAAGAGTTTAGACTAGCATTGTACATGGCCAGCGTTAAGAAATAAGTCACGGTTAAAATCTGGGTTTGGACTGTTTCCAAGACAATCAAGACTTGACAGGATTGTACTAGTAAATTGTTTTCTTCAAGTCAAAGTCAAATATGAGCCAATAAAACACACGTTCATTAATTAAACTATGTGTGTGTGTGTGTGTGTGTGTTTGTGTATTGATAGTGAGGGGCAGGGAACCCTTTAGCAGTACAGTTCTGGCAAGCCTTGATTGCACTGGTAAAAACCACTAGCCACTCTCTTTCAAATTCCAGCTGGAGCAACCAAATCTTTTATTAATAAGCTACCCTCAATTTTTATATTCTCTCCACAGCTCGGAGATAAGTATTGCGATCGTAAAAAAAAAAATCGAACTCAGGATTTTGATAAATGTCGACATTTGCTGACCCTCTAAAACTAAAAAAGTGGTTTTCGCAATGCCATCTGTCTGTCTATTTGTACCTCGAGCTAGAGTCAAGACTAGTTTACCAATTGGGCTAAAACTTGGTATCTGTGGTTTTCATAAGGTTTCGTACATTAATATGGAGTAGGGATTGCAATACTTCACATTGATTTAAGTGGAGCATGTGAAACATAGAGTTTAATTCTCTTCACATGATGATATAATCAGTTGTTGAATAGCTCTCAAGGTGTCCTGGAATTTAATGACAACTTATTCTCTTCATTTATGTCTCATTTAATGCCGTCATCCTCATAACAACTATCGATATCACCATGTGAAGATTTATTTTAGCCAAAAAACCGTTTTGTTATGAAAACTGCAAAAACATGAGCTTTTCTCGCATTCCCTACACTCCCACCATCACCATCAGCCACGTTAATACTTGTATCAGATCCTTGTATAGTAGTAATAATAATAATAATAATAAAATATAAAATAAATTAAAACGTCTTTATTTGGGTGAAGTTAAGGATAGCACCTCTTCTTCCACTTAACCCCTCAGTAAAAAATAATCTACATTTAATACTTACGTGCTAAAAACCAATTTATATTACTTGTACACAAAAATATTATTAATAATAAACATATGATATATATATATAGACATCCCACATATATAATTGTAAATTTATGAACATAAAATATAAAAATAAAGTAGAACTCAATAAAGGAGAGAGAGAAAGAAAATAAATAAACACAGTCATTCCACACACACATTCACATGCCATTATACAACGCATAGCTAATAATATATCTAAACATGATGGAGATAGCAATTAATTAAAAAATAAAACAATGCTGATAATATTTAGTAGCTATATTGATTAAATACATTTATATATTAATAATAATAATTTTACTTCACATACACATTCTTACTGTATCCCTACATTCCTGACATCGATTATTATGTCCCTGTCGTGATCAGGGCTGGAGCACGTGACCATATGTAGAGACGCGGTTGAGACTAAATTTCAGCCGATCCGATACTCGTTCCATCCGATTATTGATGCAACCCATAATCTCCATCATTCATGTGTTCCTGACCTACGACAAAGTATGATTCGGAGCACGTCTAGCGTCCAGACATGAGGATACGACGGTGAAATATCATCTAGATACAGGACGCAGCGATCCGATCTGCGTGTCACTCTCATGATCGCGTCGAGGGAAAACAGTGTCCCGTCCAAACCGACGTGTCCAAGATACACTTTGTGGTGAAAATACGAGAATCTGATACAAGTGTGGACCCCGGCCTTTAGGCATCTTTCCAATCGCGATCATCTCCTCCAAAGCCAGAAGGCGGGGTCGACTCGGTCAGCAAGAAAGTATCAATCGCTGTCAGGCCACACGGCTTAAAATATAATGGTCTATGTCGTTTTATGGAAATACTTATCTATTCTGTCTAAGCTCATACTCCTTTTTATCCTTCACCTACAACAAACTTATTTCAATAAGAAAGAGGGGAAAGAAAACTACGTAACTTCTTATCTTGAGGATAAAAGGAAAGCTCTATGTTAGTTCCAAAATATCTTAAAATTTTCTGTTGTGAGCCTATCAAAAAATACTGTATTTGTTAGAGGAAGGATAAATCTAGGGATCTTTTTCATCAAGACTATTCTCGTAGTTCCGCAAATATGTTTAAAAGGTAGTTGAAAATGAGATAGTTGAATTGTCACATTTTTTTTCTATTAATAAAATTCTAAATGTAGGGTTGTTAAGGAAAAAAGACCTGTTGGAATATTTTGACTTTATTTTAGCTTGAACTATATTTAAAATGTATCGCAGAATTAAATATTGCGTTATAGCTGAACATCTGCGTGGCAATTTCTCGCTTACCGAGGCGGCTCCTTAAGATCAGATACCAATTAACTCTGTGATACAGTCGGATAGAAATCGTAAATTTACACCAACACTAATGCACGTGGATTATTTCTGACTAAACATTAATGGAGATAAAGAGTTAATAAGAAGCTGTTGAAATATTAAATATGTTTGGATAAAAACTGCTTTGAAAGACGTTTTTGACCCTTTTAGAATGGCTTCACAATTATTCACTGTGCACAAATCCTCATTTGTCATAATAGGGACATACTGTAGATATTAACAATAAACTATGTCGCTTTGTCGCCCATCTCACCGCGGAAAATGTTCGAGTAATCATTCAAATAAGAATTGCACTGCACACATTTCTGAATATCGTAGGTCTTTTATTTTTCCCTTTTACTCCCATACCTTGCGAGAGCCGGGAGCTGAGTTGGGCCTGCTCTGATGAACGCTCTTAAAGCCTAAAGCTCAAGAAGAACCATTTGGGGCAACTGGAGGAAGTAGAGACTGTGGTATTTATTTATCTTAATGTGTGTGCGTGAGTGTGCGTGTGTGTGTTTTATATGGTTTGTTTAGCCTACAAGAGACGCAACACATCTTTCATTCCCTGCTTTCTAATGTGACATCATTTGCCGCGTTCTTTGGACCACCGAAGCCATGAAGGGAGAAAGACATATCTACAGATACAACTAAATGTTTCCACAGCAATGAAAACAAATTAATTTTAGGATATTTGCGTCTAAAGTCCGTTTTTATTATTACGAGCGTAATTTATTTTTTACAAATTTAATAAATTGATGTTTTATTTTTAGCTATATCTCGGTATATAATGTCAGAAAAATATTTTTTCAGCGTTATTAAATCATAAAGAATGAAGGTTATAATAAAAATTTAAAGGTCTTAGATTTAAATAGTTTTCACAAACTCACTTTTTGTCTCTTTATTTAAATAACAGTACATAACGTGTTTATAGGGTAGGAGATCTCATCATTCAGTAGAACATTATTTGGTCCCGGTATCAACTGAAAAACATTTCCCAACTGAGGTATGAGAGCAGAGTCCGGGTATGTGAAGAAATTGCCCATGGTAAATTTTAAAATGCTTTACTTACCGTGTAAATACGTACGACACGCCATTGTTAATAAGAGTATTAAATAGGCCTACTCTAATATGATTCCTGATTAAGGTACTGTAGGTAATTTGTGTTCATAAAACATTATAATATTATTTTTAACACTAGGGGATATCAACGAATTAATCTTAGGCGGTAGGAATTAAATCAGTTAAAATTAAATGTACCCGTATTTTCCTGGAGGGAGTATGGGTAGAACATAAGGGAAAATTAAACTTTTAATAACCTCCACCAGTGAATCTAGATGAGGTTTGTATCAATTCTGGTACTAGCCCCCATATTTTCAGGCTATGTTAAAAAATGTATTTCGCGTCTTACTATCCGTTAGGGACTATGTGCATATGTACTAATTACGCTAATACCTTTAGGGATTAGGTAGGTTATATTTAGAGTAAGTGTACCAATATTTACGTAAGAGAGAGAGAGAGAGTGAGTGAGTGAGTGGAAAAATATTGAGGAAAAACCACCCTCAGTAGACACGACTGGGATTCTAACCCCAACCTTCCTGTCACTAGAAATCTTGTATATTGCGAGAGTGACGCCTTAGACTATGCGGCCACCGAAGAAGTTTAAAAAGTAAATAGATTTGATTAAAAATTAAAGTAAACCGGTTAAATACCTATATCTATTAGCTATACCCCTGATGACGGGGAAATAGGGGCTTGAATCTACCTATAAAATGCTTCTTCCTCATCCTTACCCCATTAGAGTAGGTATCATATATGCGTATAACCTGAACAGGTAGTAAGATGCGATGACAAAAAAGTTAGTTTTGATTAAGTTTCATAGTTTAAAAAAATCTTACAAAATTAGTAAATTAATTATTTTGTAATTTTTATGGTGGTATAGTAAACTGAACATAATCTTTAATGTACATAACATACCGAACTATATTCAAAACTCACATGATAACATTAAAATAAACTTTTCTTACGTCTTGACTAGTACCTGCCAGACTAGAGATACGCATAATTAAAATTACTTAAGGTTAGGATGTGGAAGGTAGAATTTTAAAGGAATTGTACCACATTTAGGGCTGGTCATGATACCGGATAAACATTGCTATTGAGGTTAAAGTTAGGAACAGATAAAGGCTATCAGCCACTTTAAAATCTACGCGTATTATAACTAATTTATCTACGGATAGCTATCTGTAGGATAAATATATTTATGCAGAAAACGCAAAGGTTGGTATGTTTTTACTGGTGGGCAGCGTATAAACCCTGCTGCTACCACTACAACCTTTGGGAAGTGCTACAACGTTAACATTAGTTAATAATGGCGAAACGATGCGAGTAAACAGATAGCGTCACGTGGGCGCAGAAGCTAACGATATCTTGCAAGTACTAAAATTTGGTGTCATGCCAAAATGTAGTCATAGTTGGGCACAACGTTTACAAATTTCACTTTCTGTAGGCCTACTCACATTTAAATCATTTGTTCTTATATGAATATATTCTACAAATAGCTTGTCAGTTTTTTATAAAATGTGAATTAAATGTTCTAACTTTAATATAGTTAGAGCCTGTGCTAATAAACACGTGACCAAGATTTAACCTAAAACCAATTCGATAGGTGAAACCTCGTGAAAAACAACGCGTTTACTATGGCAACGATCATTTAACTTTCAAATAAAGCTATCAGATATTTAAACCTCCCAATAAAAATGTGATGAATAAATACATTTTATCTGGCAGATAAATGCTATTTGCATGTCATAAGATGCACTTTTAACTTATCGACCAGATAAAAATATTTATCAGCCAGATTAATATCTATCCAAGTCATAAGATCGGCCCTTAGGTGGAAAAAGAGGGGGGGGGGATGCCGATTGCACCCGCGACCTGTATTCGAAACCTGATCTTCCTGATACTGGCAATTCACGAGAGTGACGCGTAAGACTATGAGACCACCAATGCGGGTTTTATTATTCTTAGAGCAAAACTACCACCTTCCAAGCTTCGTTTTTTATGTAGGCCCTACTGTACAACTATCCGAAGTCTCCGGCAAGTGATTAACCCGAACAACGCTTTTTTTTTTTTTTTTTCAAACCGACAGAAAATAATTCTTAGTTTTATTTATTTTCACCCAGTTTTTAATAAAATTTAAAAACTCGAATCAAAAATTTAAAATTCCTGCTTTAAGGTGCTTAAACATGTGCATAGGAATTACTAATTTTAAAATTTCAAACCTCTGTGTGCACATCACACAAAAAATCCCACAAAAAATGTTCATTTATCAATATAGATTAATTTGTACAACCGTTAAATTTATCCATTTATTATCTTGTTAACTCAATTATGTTTTATATATTATAATATATATTTATAAAATATAGGTAATCTCCTCCCCTATAATGGTAGACTATGGCCCTTCCAAGAGAAAGAAAAGGGGGTCAAAGCCCCCTACAATGCATGAAGACCTCCTCCCCCTCCTTTCGCAACAGCAGGTGTAGAAGGCGGACCTGGTGTGTGGCCGCGTTAATAATTGACGAGGTGGGCCGCGTATAACGGAATGCGCTCCCCGTGGGAAAGTGCTACAACTGCCGACATTGAGTGCGTCACCAATTATTCACAAGACACAAGCGATGTGTGTGCGGGGGAGAGGGAGAAATGGGGGTTAGGGGGAGGAGGGCTAAAGGTGTGGGTCGAACCCGGGACGTCCAGGGATGGAGAGAATGGAGCCCTAGGAACGAAGTCGAAATTACACACAGTTTTGGTTATAATATGTTGGTGTACTTTTTTTTTTAGAGGATTGTTTACTTAAGGGTGATACGTGAGAAAGCATTTAGAAGCATTGCAGACGTTTAGAAATCCTAGATTATTTATTAAATGGTTTAATATTCTTGAATAATGTTTTCACCTTAATGTAGGCAAAAGTTCTGACTAGTTAAAAATTTAGATTTTAAGCGTAAAATATTTAAATAAAAGTATAGTAGCATACATAAATCGCTATAAAACAATCTCATATCATCTATAAATTGTCTGTTGTGACTTTATCAAAATATGACCTTACTTTATAAAGGAAGACTAGATCTAGGTTAGGTTTCTAACCTTTTGCTTTGATCTCAAAAGTACAAATTTTCTCGTAAAAACGTAGTTAAATTTTTCAAAAAGAATTTAAACTCAAAATTCAAACTTTTTAACTGGTCAGAAACGTGGTGATAATTTTTGCCTACATTTTGTTGAAAACGATATTAAAAATAAATGGTACAATGCACCGCACAGACTTTTTTTCTTTTTGCCCTTCGATAAATTACCCTTAATTTTAGGGTTACACTTCTGTATTACTTCTGTATGTTCTCGTGTATTTCCGTCTGTTCCTGGACACAGATCTGAAACGGTTTGATGGATTTTGCTCAAACTTAATAGGTAAGATGTTATAGGGAAATACCTCGAGATTTTTATTCTTACCCAAGGCCTGAAATTAAGGGTAGTTTACTGAAGTGGGATTTTTTTTAGTTCAAAATTTTTCGAAATAATCTATAAAAATTATGTTTAAAATGTATATCTGGTGTGTTTAATATGACAAAATAAAAAACCTGTATACCTGGGTTTTTTGGGGGTCGGGGGGAGTGGAATTCGTTTAAGGGTAGTTTAATGATAACTATTTTTTTTATTGGATAGTTTTAATATGTATATAGAAATTTAGCTTAAAGTGGGTATCCGCTAAGTTTTATTATTATCAATAACTATATTAATATTTATTTTTCTAAAAAAAATAATTTTTATTGTAGTTCACTGATCACAAATTTTAGTAATATTTGTTTATTTTAAAAAAATGGATTTAATGATTTTGTTCAAATTTTGGTATTGGAGAACTATTTTACATGATTAATAATAATGTATCTTTATTTTTTAAATTAATTAATTCAAAGGTAGTTTACTTTTTATAAAATCTAGATTATTTTGAAATTTTTCGGAATTGGTGTTAAAGATTTAGTTCAAAATGAATATTTAAGAATTGTTTAAATGATAAACAAGGATATGTTTTTACTTTAACAAATCAAAACTAATTTGAGGATAGTTTTAAAATAAATGATTTATGAAAGTCTGAAATTGTTTAAAATATTTGAACAGTTTAGTTTAAAATGTATATAAGAAGAGTGTTAATTTTGATAAACAAGATGACGTATTTATTTTTATGAGGAAAATATACTAAAAACATTTCACCACTACAGTTTACTTGGTTGATGGTTCACAAAATTACTAGAAATAATCCCTAATGTATCCCTACGCCAACGGCTGACATCTGTCACTTTGGTTAGCTGTAATGAAAATATAATATGTTGAAGTATAAATGTGATAGTTAACCACAGTAATTTAGGCCAATATAATTTATATTTATTTGAGGTCGGGCACAAAGCTTATTTATCATTTTATTCCAATTAAAAAATGTATGTATTTATAGTTCTTTCACAAAAGGTCTAACGAATATTGCTTCAACATGGGGACCGACGAATTTAAACCGTGTGATTGATCATGATGCAAACAAGTTGTTTACAATGGTGCAACCAGGCAGTGGATAAAATATTTTATTCAGTTAAATATTTCGAAATAAGATAAAATAATCATAAAATAATTTGTTATCTATTAAAAATTTGACAAGTATTTTCTCTTTTCCAAATAAATTCGATGCCTTTATAAAAAGTATTAATGTTTGCACTATATTACACATTATTGATAATATTCTAAGACGAAGAATAAGTAATTTTAATTATGTTTAAAAAAATTTGTTTTGGATTGGATATAAAAAAATATTAAAACTAATTAAATTTGTGAGAAAAATTAAGTTTATGTTAGTTTAATGTAAAATATAACATTTAATTAAAAACTTATCATTCATAACAAAACAATGATCTTTTACAAGTGTTATTATTATTATTATTATTAGCACCGCCTCTTACTACCCGTTCGGTTATACGCACTTACGCTAATGTGTGATGGTAGGGTGATTGTGAGATGAAATGGAGGACCTACAGTTTAACGTGGAATCCGAACCACGGTGGAGGCCTGGCATTCCTCACATTCACAAGTTGTGATTTATACACGTCTTGTCAGAGGGGAAGGAAGGGTTTGGCAATCAGATAAATCTGTGCCGGGACCGAGGATTAAACCCCAGACCCCCAACACAGAAGTCTGACACCTTACCCCTAGACCACCAGGTCACAGTTTTTTTTTTAAGTGTTGCAAACCAAAACATGAACATACCGTGTTTCAACTGTCATTCAGGTAAAAAGTTATGGTGAACATAGTGTAGAGTAGTTTACTGAAAATTTACTTTTGACAATTTTGTACTAAACTATAATACACAATATGAGAAAGTTTGTGTGATTGTGTCGTACCATTTATAATTTAAAAGTAAATCTAATAAACAAACTAATGCAGATTTTAATATGATATCATGGACTTCTATATTCCTTTCTTTCCCTCTGTAATGGTTTTGTTTAGTTTACCACTGAGGATTTATTAAAATTTCCTACTGTCATTTAAAGTTTATGACCGGCTTCGATAGTCTAAGCCAAGCCTGTCCAACTGGTGGCCCGTGGGCCGCATGCAGCCCTCGGCAGCATATCTTGAAACCCGCGACACATTAGAAAAGTTAAAAAAAAAAGTCCTCCAGGAGTTCCTTAAACATGATCAAACTTAAATTGTTTAACATTTACTATATGTATATTACTATATGTATTATTTGCTATAACATACTGTCCTGTATCAATTATGATACTTTTAATGTAATAGGTGTATTAATTTATTAGCCTATAGACCTATCATGTAATATTCGTATTTCTGGATAAACCAGAACTTGTAGCAGAAACAGACCACCAAAACATTCCCATTAAAGTAAATTAGGTATATATGCAAATTTTGTTTCCAAATATTTTTAGTGTATGTTGTTTCTGTTTGGTATCTAATTACATTTTGCTCTTGATTGAACGTTTCTATACTCATAATTCGCCTTAAATATCCACATATTTTCAATTAGGTCATATACATTATCAGAATAATTACAAAATATGAAATAGATTGGATTAGAAAATTCAAAGCAATTAGTCTAAAACTAAACAAAATAACTTAGTAAAAAAAAGTAACGGATTTTTTGTTTAAGTGTCAATTTAAAAAAACAAAAACATTGTTGATAATGTATAGGCCTAGTTTCCATGTGTGCGGCCCAAACACTGTCTAGGACTATAAAATGAGGCCCTTAGTTAACTTTAAGTTGGACAGCCCTACTCTAAGCCCTAAGGCGTTACTCTTGCAATAAACTAGACTGCCGATGACAAGAAGGTTGGGTGAGAGATCGGGTTTCGAGTTCCAGTCGGATCTACTGGGGAGAGTTTTTCCTAAATGACTTTCCACTCTCCCTCCAGGGAAATGCAGTTCACTTCCTCTAAATCAACTTTCATCATTCCTAACAATAACTTAATTAGTACATGGGCGTGTAGCCCGAACGGTTAGTATGCTAAAAATAATTACACTGCTCTAAGCAACAATAAGCCTGAAAAGAAGTGTCGTGTCGTGGAATGTTGCCAGATTAAGCAGAGATAGTTAAAACTATACCTGTGATATGTTCTATGCTTAAGTACTAATTACGCTAATGGGTTAGGAATTGGGAAGGTTGAATATAGAGAAAGTGAACCCGCATTTTCGTGGAGGGAGAGTGCAAAGCCATTTAAGAAAAAATACTCCCAGTTCACCCTACAAAGATTTGAACCTCCATCTCCCCGTCCTCGGCAGTCCAGCTAAACCCGAAACCAGCGCGAGGTGGGTGTGATTAGAACAATTCACAAGTAAACATTAAACTAGCTTTGCTTACTCTGGCAACACTTCACGACACTGCTAAAGAAAGATTTTTTTATCACCGCGTCTTACTATCTATTCAGGTTATACTCATATATGACAATTACTCTAATGGGGTAGGGATTAGGAAGGAATCATTTTAGAGGTATTCTACCTGCATTTGCGTGGAGGGAGAGTGGGAAACCATTAAGGGAAAACCACTCCCAGTAAACCTGACCGAGATTCTAACCCTGATCTCCTCGTCATCAGTAGGCGAGTCCAACACAAGAGTGACGCCTGAGACCTTTCGGCCACTGAGGCGGGTCCACCGAGTGATGAGAACAATACACAGGTACAGTTTGGACTGACGTTGCTTACTCTGGCAACATTACAAGAGACACGGCACTGCTGAACAGATAGAAAGTGTCTAGTTTCATTAGAAACGAGTGTCCCCCAGCTAAAGGTAGTGTTGCAGTAGCAGAACAGGCTGAGAGGGGTGTATACTATAGTAGGGGTTGGTTAGGGGTTGGTTGGGAGGGAAATTGTGGTTAGCTCTCCGCGCGCAGACATAGAAACTCCATTTCCACTGGAAAGGGGGTGAGGGGTGGTGGTATTTGGGGAGGCGTACTAACACTCGAATGGCATACACTTATATATATATATGCGTATTCTACCTAGCAGTGAACACATGTGTGGAACGATCGCAAGTATGGGAGAAATGAGAGAAAATTGTTTCCTTCTACACCTCCCCTTCCCCTCCTTTTCTCGGTTTCCTCAACAAAAGTAAAAAAAAAAAATATTGATATTTATTTCCACCACCAGATGAGTGGAAATTGGTTTCCAAAAGTAGTTTTGGTTTGTGTGTGTGTGTGTTGTGTGTGTGTGTGTGTGTGTGTGTGTGTGTGTGTGTGTGTGTGTGAGAGAGAGAGCCCTGTTATATATTTTTAAGTTTTAATTTTTATCGTCACTTGATAATGAAATGTATTGTTAAATAATAATTTTTAATGTAATTCTCAAACTAAAAAAACCACAAAGAAAAAAACACTGTGATAAATTTAAAGGCGGTGTAAAATCCGCATTGTCTACATTTGTTTTCATACGATTTTTTAATTTTACAAATATGCTACAAATTGTTAAAAAAAAATGTGTAAGGGATTATTTAGGATCAAATCTGATAAGGCATCATCATCCAAAAACAAACTACGTAACGCTTTTTACTTTCTCTAGACCCCTCGAAGAGAGAAGAATTGTAATCGTCAAAAAAAAATCAAACTCAATATTTTGATAAAAAACAAAAAACAAAAAAAAAGTGTTTTTTTTTACGATACCATCTGTCTTTCTGTCTGTACCTTGGGCTAGAGACGAAACCATTTTACCGATCAGGCTAAAACTTGTTTATTAACTTACCTTTTTTTACCCTTACCCCCTCCCCCCCCCCCCCCCCCCCCAGATATCGCCAGTAGATATTTAGTCTGACACCCTTACCTTTTCAAACCTAACTATGTAACTTTTATCATCAAGAGTTAAAGTAGTTAATTCATCATTAATATCGGGAAACAAAAGGTAAGTAATTATTTAACTTGCATTTTCATGATCGTACATCTTCGGAAGTTATAAGTACGTTTATTAACGGTAGAAACATGAACCATCAAGGCCTGCCCATCCATTAGGCGAACTTAGGTGGTTGCCTAGGGTGCAAAGGTTGCTAGGGGCTCATTCCAACAAAATTTATTTTAATTTTTAAAAATAATTATTTAAATTAAATAACCGGCTTCATATGGTCGGCCCAGTTTATAGTGGTTGGGCAAGTATGTTGCCGGAGTTCGGCCCCATGTTGGTGCACTAAGGATGGATGTAGATGTTTTCCCAAGGTGAAAGAAAGAGAAAGTAATGGACGGATAGTATGACAACACAATCCTGACCTAACCTATGACACAACACGATCATAGCCTAAACAAGCCTAACCTAATATAAGACACAATACGATCCAAAGTCTGTACAAAATGAGATATAAAGTTTTTGGTTGGTTTATGGGGCCGAGTTAGTATTATGGCTGGGACCGAAATAGTAGGCTACTGCTAGAATATTGGTGGGGCCAAATTTGTATTTCTCCAAACATAATATGTATTTATAAATTAAGAAATAATTAATCTAATATAAAGAATATTAAAAAAAAGATTAATTTACATTTACAACATAATCATTTTTATGATTTTATGACATTCAGGGTCGCTTCGGTGGAGAATAACTTTGATATTTAAATAAGAGCTGACCAGAATAGTATGATAAAAATAAAGTGATAAATGATAGTATTCTTTCATACATAGATTTTAAAAAATAAGGTGAAGGTTAGACACTTAATTTATTTTACTAATTTTAATTTTTCTATTTTTATCCGGTATTTTGACGCCATATTACTTTTATTTTTGCACTGCATAGGGAGTGTGAACCCAACTGGGATGCAAATTTTAAGTCTCGCCTAGGGGGATTAAAACCCTTGCGTTGGCCTTGGGAGAAATAATATTATTTTTCAGCAATATAATTTTAGTTTTATTGCTTGTATTACTCTAATGGGTTAGGGATGAGGAAGGAAGCATTTTAGAGGTGATCTACCTGCATTTGTGTGGAAAGAGAGTGGGAAACCATTTAGGAATAACCACCCTCAGTAGACCCAACTAAGATTCGAACCCCGATCTCCCCGTCATCGGCAGGCCAGTCTAACACGAGTGTGACGCCTTAAACCATTCAGCCACTGAAGCTGGTAGTTTAAGTATACCTATAAGATCCAGGGAATTATTTTATAGATAGGCCTATTTATAATATCTATCAAAAGAGAAAGCTGGAAATCACATGACCTGACGTACGAAAACAATCATGAAAGTATATCAAGTCACATTTTATAGCTGTCAGTAACGTCCTTTCGTAAGATAATAAGATTGGGAACCGCTTCGGTGGCCGCGTGGTCTAACGCGCTATTCTCATCTTGGACTAGACTGCCGAAGACGGATGGATTGGAGTTAGATCCCGGTCAGGTGCATTGAGGGTGGTTTTTATCTAAATGGTTTTACACTCCCCTTCCACGCAAGTGCTCGTGCACTTCGTCTCAACTAAACCTTCCTAATCCCTAAACAATTAGTGTTATTAGTACATAGGCGTACAACCCGAGAGGATATTAAGACACGGTGCTAAAATTATTGGGGTATAAATCTAATTTTACGTACAACGTACGCCTAGGTTATGTATCTTGCTGTTCTCAGGTTGTAACTATCGACGGGCGTTGTCAATTTGGACAGTTGTAGGCTAAATATAGAGTTTTTTTTGTTGTTAATGTTGGCTAATATAAAATATCATAGTTTTATTGGCTCTAAGGGCTCTAAAACTCTAAAGAAATCTACACTAATTTCCTCATGAGAGCAGAAGCTAATGTCCTACACAGTGAATTTTTTTTTACCAAATGATAATTTATATTTGGGAGGATTGGGGGGGTGAGTGGGATATGACGTCTAAAAGGGGGTCAAGATCTCCTAAAGCTAAACTCTAACCAAGAAAAACCACTCAGGACAGTTTGCGGCGAATCATACCGTTCTTCAAAAAGTGTAATGAAACGCTAATGTTTGGTTATGTGAGCACCTCGGAGGCAAAGGGAAATGTAAATTACATAACGCACTTAAAACTTAACGTGGTTTTCTCAAGAGAAAGGTAAGACGGCAGAAATGATCAGGGTTGCTTCTTAAGTGCCATTTCATGTTGATTATTTTTAATTTGGATAATATGATTTTTTTAAAGAATTATCTATCTTTAAAAAGTGTTTTTTATTTCTTCTTCTTGAAATAACAACTCGTTCGGGTTAAACGCAAATTAACTAACTACAAGAATGTGTTAGGAATAAGGAAGGTTGAATTTAGAGGACGTGTACTCGTATTTGCGTATAGGGAGAGTATAAAACTGTTAAGGGGAAAGCACATTATGTACAGCTGAATTAGATTCGAACCCTGATCTACCCATCATTGATGGTTTAGTCTATTGCGTTAGTGACGTATTAAATTATTTGACTACCGAAGCGGGTTGTTTCATTTCAATTTTGGTCAGTTAAAATATTGATTAGATTGAACATCCAAGTATATCTGAACGCAAAAATCGGGATCTAAATTAGTTTTATTTTTTGCGTCGTGGTGTGCCACCAAGGTAAGCAGAGCTCTTTTAAAAGTATACCATTGATATGTTCTCCCCCACTATGTCCCCATTTAACTAATAATACATATACTCTGCTCTACACATATCACAAGGGAATGTATGTTTGTTAATACCTGGCCTATGAATGAATTCACAGAGTCACTCTCAACAACTCTGCTTACTTTGCTTACTCTACATACTCTGGCGTCGCCCTCTCTGGTCTTGGGGTAGAGTGCTCGTCTCAACCAATGATTTTCAATCCATACGCAAAAGTATATATTTTTTTACTTTTCGAAAATTTCAAGGTAAAGTATTGCGTTCGTCAAAAAAATATAAACTTATATTTTGATGGATGTCGACATTTTATGATCCCCTGAACCCTAAAAAGTGGTTTTTGCAATGCCGTCTCTGTGTGTCTGTCTAACCTTAAAATTAAGAGTATCTAGTTTACTGAAGGGATAAATGAAAAAAGAACATTTTTCTCAAAATGGGCTTAAACGATTTTGATTAAAATTCGTATCTAGGCGTTGATTAAGATTGTAAACAAAATGCCTATTTTATTTTCCCATGAAAATGACTTTTAGGTTACTTTACAGAAGAGGAAATTTCCTTATTTCATCAACTATTTGAGATACTAAATAACTTATTATTATAATATTGTAGCACTATTAAAAATAAACAACGTTTATTTGAAATATATTTTTATAAAACTAATAATTTCTGAGATATTGGCAAATATATTAATATAATTTTGTGAGCTTTAGCTGTACAGAGATACTACTTAAGTTTTAACGCAATACTTCTCTAATGCCATATAGTTAATATTAGTAAGTCTCTCAAAAAAATATTCTTTTTTCTTTAACCTCTTAGAGCAAATGTTTGACAGCAATGATTTATCTCTATCATTTTAGACTCAATAGTCAATATTTACATTTTTCATTGGTCAAAATGTATAAATAAGGAATTCAATAGCAATGTGATGACCTGAAGATGTGCAAAACCTAATAAAATGTCGAAAATTTTAACTGGAAGTCGAAATTTTAATACGAAGTGCACCTTTTTGGACCCAATATCGATCATTTTTATTAGTCCAAATATACAGATGAGGCCATTAATTATTTAAAAATGAAATTATAAAATTTAAAACCGGTAGTCAAAAAATGTTTTACGTAAGTATAGCTCAACTTATGGTTGGGTTTGCTAGTGTATATTATTTCGTTTCACATATATTATGAGCTTGAATATATATTTACATTTTTAAACACTAGAGCAAGCAAGTCCGTATGGAGTTCCGTACCATTTATTTTTCTACTGTGCCTTTATTATCTGTCAAAGATATACGCACTTTTTAACCAAGCAATTAGATAAAGTAGGAGTGAGGTATAATTTTATGGTAATACACCCACATTTGCGTTGTAGGGAAAGTAGAACACCATTTAAGGGGGAAAAACACGTTCTTAATATATTCGGGCGGGATTCGAAGCCCGACTACCCCACCACCAGCAAGTTATTGGTCCTGGAATCTAACTAGCCATTATATAAACGCTTTGGGTTGAATTTTTCGTTCTGCCTTGGACTTAAATTTGTTTGTAAGTCATGCGTTGATTTAAAATTTGTGTTTCATCAAGGGTACGTTAGATAGCTCATTAAAAAAAACTACATCCGAATAGACAGATGGATTGTAACAACATGTGAAGCGGCTCTGCTCCACTTAAGAACAATGTGTTTCATTCTACCCATTTTTATTTAAATCTCTTTTCTGATATATGTTTAAGTTGGGTAGGATCCGACCCGTCCCACAAATCACTTGAAACAAATTGGTTTCAAAGTGAAGCAACCAAGACAATTTATATATATAAAAGAACGTGGTAGCTAATCAACAGAAATATTCCAGAAGAATCCAAAACAGAAAAAAAACAACTAAACAATTAAGTTGACAGCTCGTGTTTCTAGACAGAACCTTTTGACTAGAGTTAAATGGCTTGGAGAGAAGCGAAAATATCTGCTTGCTACCATTTATTCAATCGGAAAGAAAAATATTTGTCCTCAAAGTGTCCCTTGTAGCTAGTAGATCTTATTCCTAGATCTGGCAGCGCCAAATTTGACAAACGATGGTTTATTTCTAAAGGGTTTTGTGAAATAAAAATACAGCAAACAAGTGAGCGACTTGAAACTTTAATTCATCAGTGGCGTGACATGGAGTGTTGCCAGGATAAGAAGAGTAATTAATCTATACTGTACTTGTGAATTGTCCTCATCACTCGTTATAACACTCATCGGATTACCTTCAGTGGTCGAATAGTCTTAACTAAGGCTCTGAGGCAGTGTGGGTGGTCCTACTGGCGGCCCGCGGGCCAAATGGGGCCCATGCACACTGAAAATGTGGCCCTCATAGTTTCCTGGAGGAAAATTAAAGGGAAACCCTTTGTGGCAAATGTGAATTAGCTAATGATTCAAATAAAAATATGTATTTAAAAAGGTCATGACTGCATTTTATTATACATTTATTATATTAATAAAAAAATATATAAACATATTATATAATGTTTACTTGTTTTGTGAAAGTGTGTTCCTTCATATTTTATAATACTTAATACTTAGCACTGCTTCTTACTACCCGTTCGGGTTATACGCTTATATACTACTTACACTAATGGGCTAAGAGTTTGGAATGTTGAATATAGAGGAAGTGAACCCGCATTTGCGTGAAAAGAGAATGGAAAACCATTTAGGAAATATCACCCAACCGAGATTCGAACCTCGATCTCCCCGTCCTCGGCAGTAAAGCTCAGCACGAATCTAGCGCTTTAGATAACTACACAACAGGTCATATTTCACAATACCTTTTTTGGATATTAATATACCTATTTTTGGCAGTATAGTTTGAAAGTTTCTACCAACCAAAAATACAATTTATATACAGTATGGTATTGAAAGTAATTGTTTACTAAGTGTTGTCTGTAGGCCTATAGGCCTATTAATTTTATAGGATCACTAAATATATCTTAGGCCCACGGTGCAAACTGTTAATCACATTTGACCCTTGGGATGAAAAAAGTTGGAGCACCCTGGTCTAAGGCATCACTGTCTTTCTAGACTGACCTGCTGATGACGGGAAGATTGGGTTCGATTTCCAGTTGGATCTACTAAGGATCGTTTTCACTAAATGGTTTCCCACTTTCACTCCATGCAAATATCGGGTAGGTTACTTCTCAAATACCCGCCTCGGTGGCGTAGTTAGCTAAAGCGCTAGTTTCTTGTTGAGCCAGACTGCTGAAGACGGGGAGATCGAGGTTTGAATCTCAGTAGGGTGAACTGGGAGTGTTTTTTTCTTAAATGGCTTTCCATTCTCCCTCAACGCAAATGCTGGTTAACTTCCTCTGAATTCAACTTTCCCAATTCCTAAACCATTAGCGTAATTAGTACTTAAGTGTATAACCCGAATGGGTAGTAAGACACAGTGCTAAAATAAAATACTTCTAAAATGTTCCCTTCCTAATTCCTACTTCATTAGAGTAATTATTATATATTCGTAGGCTATAATCTGAACAGCAAAGGTGCATTGGTGCCGGAACACCGTTCCGGTACTGCTTTTTGGGAGAAATAAAAAATTAGCTTTTCACATACAATTTGTTTTAACTTAAAATTCTGGCCTACGTTTTATTTTAACATTAATATTCATTGTTATCATATTTTTCTTAATGAATATATTATCACCTCCAATGGTGTGTGACTAAGTACACTGCTGAACCCGATCAGTGGCCTATTGATAAACCGGCAGGCTTTGGCGAACTGGAGATTGAGAAGTTGTGCAGAAGGTTTAAATTAAGTATACTCAAAATCACCCGCCTTGGTGGCGTAGTTGGCTAACGCGCTAGTCGTGTTAAGCTCGACCACCGAGGACGGGGAGATTGAGGTTCGAATCTCGGTCGGGTGAATTGGGGGTGGTTTTTCCTAAATGGTTTTCCACTCTCCCTCCATGCAAATGCGGGTTCACTTCCTCTAAATTCAACCCTCCCAATTCCTAATCCATTAGCGTAATTAGTACTTAAGCGTATAACCCGAACGGGTAGTAAGACGCGGTGCGAAATATTATTATTATTATTACTCAAAATCACAAATCGCTACAGGGATTTTGTCGAAAACCATACAATGATGCAAAAAAAATGTAATACCTTTGTTTAACTGCACGAAACTGATCCTGTGCAGTTCATCCGATTGTAAAAGAGGATTCAGTCTAATGAAACTCATTATTACACCCACTGATATGAGACTGACAATGTCACATGTGTCGAGTTTGATGTTTGTTAAACTGCAAGGCCCAAACTTGAGAGACTGGGAACCAGAACCATGTGTAAAAACATGGCTCTGAAAACACCGGGTTGCAGAGGATAACTGAACAAAACAACCAAAATCAACCACTTTCGAGAATACCAATCCATTTGCTAAGTTTTTGTACATCTATAAACATGTAGGCGTATCAAAATTGGACTATTTAAATGAATAAAACATTTTGTACTCTGATGTTTCAGCTATTAAATGTTTCAACTATTAAAAGGTTAAGTTTCTTCAAATGTTCAAGAATTAAATGTTTTTGTGGATATTAAAATTGTTTGGTTTGATTCCTCACCCTCACTTCCCTTTTATTAATATGTTATTAACAAATTATGAGCCGATCAAAAATATAACTTGAATTATAAAAATCAGACCGCACGAAAATGGTCCTTGCTTTTGGATATCCGTGGGCAAACGTCGACAAAATGAGTCGCTAAAAAATCCAATTGATGAAAAAAAAAAGCTAAACATTTGACATCAAAAAGATAAGTTTTGCTTCTTATTAATGTAAACATCGAAATGAATGTGCATTTTTCATAACATTGTCCAGCCACCGGTGGTTGTGGACCATATTCTTTCGGTCTGCTTTGATACAAAATCAAACGTTCCGGTACTGGAAAATTTACGAGTGCACCTCTGCTGAACAGGTAATAGTAAAAAAAACCCACACTCATTGTTTAATGGTCATCACCGAACGTGCATCCTGGTGTAGAACAGAGTCTATGTGTGATTGGTCAAATGGCGATAAAGTGGGGGAGAACATATCGCAAGTACAGTTTTAACACGCTCTGACTCGCTTCGGTGACCTCATGGTCTAAAAGGCATCAGTCTCACAGTAGACATGACTGCTGATAATGAGGAGATCGTGGTTTGATCCCAGTTGAGTGTACTGAGGGTGGTTTTCCCTAAATGGTTTCCCAATTTCTCTCCATGCAAATTCGAGTACACTTCCTCTAAATTAAACATTCTCAATACTTAACCCCATTAGTGTAGTTGGTAAATAGGCGTATAACCCGAACGGTTAGTAAAATGTGTGTTAAAACAAAAACAGAAAAACAACAAGCTCTGCTTACCCTGGAAACACTCCACGCCACGGATGATAAATTTTAGTTTAAAAAATAATAAACAATGTTTTAGGAGGTGTAAAAAAAAAACAAGAGAAAAGAAACGAAGAGGAATTCAAGCTCAACAACGGTGGCGTTTGGTTTTTGAGCTATTCACGACTAGCTCCCCGAGTTGGTGTCAGCCGCGCGACATCCTTTCTGTCCTGGCACCTGCGTCCCTACTATTTCATCCCGAGACACTGCGCGACGTCGTCTTGTTCTGTACGGCCACGCTACGATACTACCGACCGCGATAAAGATTTATTAACGATCAGTCACAGAGTTAACAACACAAACAACCATCCGGAGACATCCATTGACTTCAACTGCGGGACATTACACTTTATCTCAGTCAAAGATTTTTAAGTTTTTTTAATGAGCTTCCCCCACCACCTCCCTACTTCTTACTACATGTTTGGATTGTACGTACATATGGTTTGATACACTCGGCCTTTCAGCCAACCAATGCTGCCCGCACCATCTGGGATAAATCACATGACCTAGGGAAGTCCTGAAAGTGCAATAGTTTCCCGTTGCTTTCCGCACTGGATTTCTACGAGCAAGCGAGGAAGATCCTACACATTTTACCAGAAAGGTATTTTCACGCACATTACAGGGATCTTTAACATACCGCAATCGACATGGGACCAACGGTTTTACTTCCTCTCCGAAGGAAGTTGTGCTACGGATTTTTATCGCTCAGTAAAAATCCGATGATATCGGCTGGGTTTGAAACCACGAACATTGAGTCCTGAGGTGAGCATTAATAAAATAAAGATGAATTAAATCTGGCCCTCACCGGTAGGCATGTCATTTACATATTTTAAAAAAAACTTATAGTTTGTGGTTTGTTATTGACGGGAAGGTCGGGTTTTGAATCTCGGTTAGGAGTATTGAGGATTATTTTTCCTAAAACGATTTCCCAGCATAACTCAACGCAAATATGGGTACATTTCCTTTAAATTGTACCTTCCTCACCCCTTCTAAATTCATGTGATTAAATGCTTATGATGTTGACGAGCAAAAAAAAACCATGAATATATTCTATGCCTTTTTACATTCCTAGCTAATAAATAACGTACGTTTTTATTTTAAATTAATCTATATCTTAATTATTCTGTTGATGCATAACTTTAAAACTGTTCCTTCTTTTTTAGAAAACATCTCCGGGTATTTTTTTACTAACTAATATTTTAATATAACTATTTTATTATATTTATTTATGTTGTAAAAGGGGTTTCCCCAGATTTTTAAATCCATTTTACCAAAAATTTTCAATTTTTGGAAGCTTATACATTGTTAACCTCGGTGGTCTTGGGGTAAAGTGCCCGCCTCAGGCCTCGATTTTTGTGGGTTAGAACCCATCTGGAGTCGACAGATTTTTCTTGATCGATAAAAATCCGTAGCATAATTTCTTTAGTAGGGGAAGTAAAGCCGTCGATCCCATGTCGATTGTGGCATGTAAAAGAACCCTAAAAGATATGTAAAAATACCTTTCTGGTAAAAAAATGTATATACTTAATTTCTCGCTCACTCATAGAAATCCAGTCAACGGAAAAACACCACACTTCCTGTAATCCCCTGGTATATGTGCTTTCTACCAGATGGTGCGGGCGGCACTAGCCAGCCGAAGAGGGGAGTGCATGCCCAGCTATGGATTGATAGAAAGCGCATTAAACGAACCTTTGTATTAAGAGTCGGCATTCCCATCGTGTGAACTTCGAAATGCTACCTGTAAGTGATCACAAAACACAAATGGTGGTTAGGTCTATTTAGCCTATGAGCCTTTGGGAGTGAGTGACAGCTAGTTTGGTTTTAGGGTGGTAAACGGGGTTTGGGGGTAGAATAGAGAGCTGTGTTATATTTAAAAGTGCTGTAATCCGTTTCAATAGAAAGATCTGCAAACATTTTCAGTGTATTGTATTTCTTATTTTTTTCACAAGCTAGCCTTTCAAAGAATTGGGAAGGTTATTAATTATATTTTATATTATTTACATTATATAAATGATCTAATTAAATATAATGTGAAACAAAAATACCAGCAAGAAATAAGGCAGTGTTCAGTGTAATAGAAAATAAATTTGTTTGTTTAGCTTGGAAACAATGTTTATTTATTTTTTCACCTCCATTAAGGCTTAAAATAATGAACATGTACATTTTTGTATTTATATATACTATAATTAATTTAGCAAGCACAATTAAAATAATCACTTTATTGTACTGTACATACAGAAATATAACTAGCAAGTTTTGATAAATTTGTGTTTAAGGGTGGACACAAATTTACTATAAATAGCACATGTTTCAAAATTAAATTTTTTTTTTACATTCATAACTGTTTCCAGCATATGGTCTGGGTCAGTTTTTTATTCAAGTCATATTATTTTCCACTACTAGCTGGCTAGGCCTGTCATAACTTCACATGTCTTTTAATCTAATTTAAGACTAGCACAGGCACAACATCCAGTCCCCAGCCGTTAATTTATCACTGTGAAAGGGTAAACCCACATTTCACCAATGATAAATTTTCGGTCATGCAGGGAATCGAAGCCGGGACCCTTAGCTCAGTAGGCAGACACTGAGCTAAGGTGTCGAACAACTGTAGTTTTTTTTTTACTATTACGAGACGCCCTTGATCAAGAATTGCGTAATCTATAAATATATTAAACACAAAAACAAATAAGAGTACTTTACCTAAAGCAACAAAAATAAAAAGTTTATTTTCTCCATATTGTACGATTACAATCGACACAACTATTTTATACACAGAAACAAATAAGGGTACTTTACCTAAAGCAACAAATATAATAAATTTATTCTCTCCATAATAATGCTTATTCCAATTTATATAAATATGATAACTATCTTTTGAAATGTATTATGATTTTCTATACGTCAACGGCTGTAGCATATATATGATTTGTAATTTTTCGAGTTTATCTTATATAAATACAGTATAACTATATGTATTATTGTGATTGTGACTTTTTTTATCTCATATGATTTATCATTTTGTTTTACCCTTCCTTCTCCTTAAAAATACTGATGCATTACAGTAAATATTGTCTTTCAGCCTCTCCTCGATTTTGATTAAATAATGAATAAATAAGAAGAATCAAGAATCGTAAAAATCCAGAAAAAAATTTTTAATCTAGAATTCAATTAAGAAGACCTCTACTTGATATAACAATTTTAAGAAATTGTTAAAAGGAGAGAGTAACAACATATTTCACCCACCTCGGTGCCGTAGTTGGCTAACGCGCTAGTTTAATGTTGAGATAGTCTGACGAGGACGGGGAGATCAAGGTTAGAATCTCGGTCGGGTGAACTAGGGGTGGTTTTTTCTAAAAAAAATCGCTCTTCCTCCACGCAGATGCTGGTTCACTTCCTCTAAATTCAACCTTTCCAATTCCTAAACCATTAGCGTAGTTAGTACTTAAGCGTATAACCCGAACGGGTAGTAAGACGCGGTGCTAAATAAAAAAATACTTCAAATTGACTAAATTATTGTATTAAATTAATAAATTTACTAAAAAAAAAAGTTGTATAGCTGTTGTTTATGACGTAATAGACGCGACAAACAAAATATATCATTTGTTTTGACATTAAATAACTTTTATTAGATTAAATTTTTAATATTTTTACTTTAACTAAAATGTTATATTTTAAAAGATTCAAGGATTTGGATTAGAAAAATATTAGATTCGACCCATTTCTATTATAAAGTGAATCTAGAATAATCTAAATTAAAAAACTAACACGGTACCCATTACAACCAATAGTTTTATATTGAGTGCAAAGAGAATATTTGAAGCGTAATACAAAATTGGGTCATGTGCCCTCTTGTTCCCCCCTCCTACCAAGTAATGAAATGCACCTGTCTGTTCCGTCGAGGGCACTTGTCCTTCACAACGATCCTCTTGACCCTTCATCCATCCCATCCTCAAGAGGGAAGTCATTAAATAGGTTGGGGAAAAGTTGTGGAAGGGAAGAAGGTTAGCCTTTCAATCATTTTACTCTGTCAGCTTTCAAAACTTCGTATCATACGATTCAAGTGCTTTCTTTGGCTTAGAGGTTTATTTCTACAGGATAAATATATATACAAGACTTTGGAAGGACTAAATAAATGATTGGCCGATTATGTTTGTATTACAGAAAGCCTTTTCTCTCCATACATGCAGGGGGTGTACCGTCATGTGAGATCCACTTCAACGGTGGAAAGGAGACACAGAAACAATTAAACAAGTTTATTAAACATGTGTCCCATTTGAATTAGACTTTGTTTCCAAGTTATAGTCATGTTTGTACTCCAGTAATGTGGAGCTTCTTAATATAATAGGAAGTGCTAAAAATTTTCCATTGCAGTCGTCGTTTCGTAGAACGACCTACTCTTTCAAAAATACATTGCATTGAAATGCTTGAATTAAGGCTGAAGGTGGACATTTTGAGCACTTCTTATAGGGTGTGACGGTAGCAATTAGACGATTATGCTGAGGAAAGTGATGGACAACGTGCTGAGGTTTGTCTGACGTCCGGTGGAGCTCAACTGAGTGACATTATCTTCAAAAAGTGTAGTTTGTAGTTTTCTTTTATTTAGCTAGTGAATATTTACTTATCAATTAATTTTAGCACCGCGTCTTACTACCCGTTCGGGTTATACGCCTAAGAACTAATTACACTAATGGATTAGGAATTGGGAAGGTTGAATTTAGAGGAAGTGAACCCGCATTTGCGTGGAGGGAGAGTGGAAAACTATTTAGGAAAAACCACCCCCAGTTCACCCGACCGAGAACTTATCAATTAAAGTGTCTATTTTCAAGTTACTAACTAATCATCTAATTGTTTCTGCCCCAGCCTGTATAATGCTAAACAGCTCAACATTACTGGATTACAAAAATGACTATTAACTCGGAAACAAGGTCAAATGGGACAAATGTTTATAAGAACTTTTTTTGCCCTATATGTATGAAATCATCAATCAATTAAATCACATATTTAGATAATTTAATTTCTTAAATATTTACTAGATTATTTAAGTTATATAATTATTTAAAAATATAAATATTTGTTGGAATGCGGCCCTATTAATTTATTTATTATATGTGTCGTGTTAATGTCAATGCATTGTGTACATTATTTCTGGCAACTGGAATCGAACAAGAACTATATCTGTAGTACACCTTGCAAACCACTCGGTCCACAGGTTGTTGTATTGATACAAGTCCTCAGGACCTTTTTTTTCTCTCTTCAATTCAGCTTTAAAATTGCCCACACATTTAATTCTATTAGTTTTTGTTTCCTTTTGTGCTTGCGAATAGATCTAAAAGGAACAGGTGCAGAAAATCCAACGTTTCACTTTATACTTTCAGTTTACAGAATTAATTTCACGATTTTTTTCTTTCATTCCCCCCCCTCCCTTTTCCTCCGTAACTCCTTTTAACCCCTCACCCTCACACGTCACTCGTTACAAAACGTCCAGACAAGAATAATAAGGAAGATGTTAACACTACCTGTTTACAACAACGCAAGCTACAGGTGCAAGATACTTTTATCTTCTTCTTTATCTCGTTGTTATTCTCACTATCAATATTGAAAGTTAACAAATAAAAAAGAAAACTGAATTCAATGCTAAGGAGTTAGAAAAGAGAAACGTGAAAAGGAAGAAAGGGGGAAAAGAGGGAATGAAAGAAAAAAAAAGGGTTCATTTACAAAATAATAAGAGATGTTATAGATACACGGTTTCGTTTTCAGACACAAAGTTTTGACATCCGTGATTTGTCCTAAAGGTAGGATTTAGTTCATCGTGGGAATAAGGACAAATTCAAAATCCCCTCAAACCGTAAGTTATGGCTTGTTTAGATATTCTTACTTATTGTTTTCTCCCCTTTTTCCTATTCTTTTAGTTCTTTTTTAGATTCCACCCATTTTAAAAGCATTCTGCAAAGCTTTATTTTAACATTTTAATTTGTTGGAAAATTAACTAGAAATTAAAAAAAAAATAGCGTTGAAATATCTCATCCATGTCTTTAAAATGAGAGGATAAAAAAATCTATTTGCTATATTTTCTTTGAATCGAAAACCTTTCAGTTGAATTTTATAACTTTTAAAACATAGGTAGCAATATTCCTTATTTTAATATAAATAATAAACTAGATCAATAAATATTTTTAACTAGCCCACTGGTGGTGAAACGGCTCTTTAATTTAAAAGTAACTTTTACTAATCCAAAATAACTATAATAGGATTTTGATATGAAGAAACTTAAAAAAATATAAACTGTTTTTTCGCGGTCAAAATTGATAACATTTCACAAAATTTTTAGTGTTATTTTAAAGGTATTTCTAATATATATTGTCCAACACCTTAGCTCAGTTGGTAGCGTGTCTGCCTACTGAGTTAAAGGTCCTGGGTTCGATTCCCGGCATGACCTAAATAAATCAATTATTGGGGAATTATGGGTTTCCCCTTTACACAGTGCTGAAACAACGGCAAACGACTAAGTGTTGTGTCTGTTCTAGGATTAAGTTATTTTATATGTCCTTTGTTGTTATAATCAGCTGGTTCAGAAAGTGTACGTTAAATACCTTAAATAAATAAATAATTATATCTATTAAAAGTGACAGCTTTATACCACATGACCTGATATTTTTTCTTTAGGAAACAGTAGAATTGTTGAGACCAGTGAAATCGTTTGGCCGTATTTTTAAAATACAACGGCTGTAAAAGAAATAATTATTTTCAGACTAAAATAGAAACATTAAGTTAATAACAATTTTGATGCACTGAAATAAATATCGCAAAAAAAACCTCACTTCAGTAAGTTTTCTGGTTGAAGCGTAATCTTGTATCTAATTTCCCGGCTAATCGGCCTCGAGATGGATCTTAAGGACTTTCATATGATAATTGGACTGTAAATATGCGCATAGTCCGAATTATAGTATAGTAAGAAGTGAAATACGTGAAAATGCCATCTTTGTTTTTTTATCACCGCGTCTTACTTTCTGTTCATATATGATAATTAGTCTAATTGGGTAGGGATGAGGAAGGAAGCATTTTAGAGGTAATCAACCCACATTTGCGTGGAAGGAGAGTGGGACACCATTTAGTGAAAAACACCCTCAGTGGCCGCGACCAGAATTCGAACCTCGATCTCCCAGTCATCAGCAGGCCGGTCTAACAGGAGAATGACGCTTTAAACCGTTTATCCACTGAAACGGGTGTGAAAATTTCCTCCCATCTTCAACTTCTCTGAACCAAGATTCTCAAGAGAAGGTCTTGGACGACCGCGAAATGACCAGAGAGAAAGTCTGGTCTCGGCGTTTCTTCTGAAAGTCCGCGAGTAAATCTTATTGTAACCACATTACGACGGTGGTGGTGGTGGGTGACAGGCAACATGTGTGTGTGTGTGTGTGTGTGTGTGTGTGTGTGTGTGTGTGCTGGCAACGTGTGTAGGAGATGTTTCTCTTGCTGACTTTGTAAGGCTGCCAAAGTTTCAAGCCGTGGATACCATTCACAGTGGTGACAACAAGCAGAGAACTGTCACATATACCGTGTGTGTTCTAAGAAGTATCTTGGTGGTCTAGGATATACACCATTGTAAGTTAGTTGATTATCAAGTTAATAACTTTGTCTAGCATTTGCTGATCAACATCATGATGACAACTGTCATCCTGGGGAATTTGTGTAACTTTAACAAACAAAACAATATTCTAGAATTAAACTTTTGGTCTTGATTTTACAACCCATCGATTGATACCTTGGATCTAATACCACTCATACGACATTTATAAATGGTATGTGAATACGTATACACACACATATACACCTGTATGATGTATGCCACTAATCAGGGCCACCCTTAGGGGTTTACGAATGGTGTGGTCACAAAGGTCCCCGTGATTTGGGGGGGGGGCCCTTGCTTACTTAGGTGATAGAGGGGAAAACAAGTTAGTGATTAGAAATTTTTTCTTGCACACTTCTATAGTAAGATCCCTGAATGACCTAGCAAATATTTTCAGAGTGTAAAAACAAGAAGAGTTTGATTTTTTGAACGAGTAAAGTGAGTTATACGTTTTAACTCTACATATTTTTATTTGTCTGTCTGTGGTGGATCACTTTTAAACGCATCGACCGGTTTATTTCAAACCCAGCACCGTGGTTCTTTATACCTTTAAACAGATCAAGTTCATCGGGGAAGAAAATCAAACGGCGGGTTGGAGAGAAATCAACTCTTATATGTATATATATATATATATATATATATAATATAATAACAAGGCTTCTAGCATTAATTATTAAACATATTTACCATTTAGTCCAATTTCCTGATACCTTTTACAGCTTAAAAATTGTATATAAGATCAAACTACTATAATAACACTAAACAAAAATTATATTTTTAATGATTTTTCCTTTTTGGAAGAAGGCAGGTGAGGCAGATAATTAGGGGAACCGCAAAAGATGTTTGACTAGGATTCCACGTCTGCTAAGGGCGGCCCTGCCACTAATTCATAACGATAGTTAAGTGTATCGCCATACTTCCACTAAACAACCAACACTATTTCTGAAAGTTCTTACCTCCTGTAAGCCATCGGTCTTATACTTCCTAGCCTTACACATGGTATGAGTCGTTGGTATTAATACCTTCTAGCCTTACACATGGTATGAGTCGTTGGTCTTAATACCTTTTAGCTTTACACATGATATGAGTCGTTGGTCTAAATACCTTCTATCCTTACACATGGTATGAGTCGTTAGTCTTAATACCTTCTAGATTTACACATGGTATGAGTCGTTAGTCTTAATACCTTCTAGCTTTACACATGGTATGAGTCGTTGGTCTTATACCTTCTAGCCTTACACATAGTATGAGTCGTTGGTCTTAATACCTTCTATCCTTACACATGGTATGAGTCGTTAGTCTTAATACCTTCTAGATTTACACATGGTATGAGTCGTTAGTCTTAATACCTTCTAGCTTTACACATGGTATGAGTCGTTAGTCTTATTAACTTCTAACCTTACACATGGTATGAGTCGTTAGTCTTAATAACTTCTAACCTTACACATGGTATGAGTAGTTGTTCTTAATACCTTCTAGCTTTACACATGGTATAAGTCGTTAGTCTTAATATCGTCTAGCTTTACACATGGTATAAGTCGTTAGTCTTAATATCTTCTAGCCTTACACATGGTATAAGTCGTTAGTCTTAATACCTTCTATCCTTACACATGGTATATGTCGTGGGTTTGAGTAGGCCCTAACCTAACACATGGTATATAGCTTGTCGGCTGTCGTGTCTAGCATGCGTCGTCGTTAGCGGCAGTTAAATATAGAGAGAGAGTGGCGTGAAAGTGTAGACATCATGTATCACTTCAAACAAATTGGAACAGAAATTATATTAGTGTAACCTACAAGCGGTTTTGACTCCCCATTCTAAAACCCCCCCAAGAAAGGCACCCACCAACGATTCGTGCGAAAACCAGTTAATTATTTTTTTATTTTACTTTTAGAATATACTTATAATTTTCCTTTCCTTGACGAATTCTTTCAACATATGCACCCTTTTTACTCTCGTAAATGTTTCCGAGCAATGAAAAGCGATCATAAATAACTCTTTAACAAGATGTCTTCAATGTTACTTTGTGGTCTTACAAGGGGAAACAAGTATTTGGCTACTTGTAAAGGTTTGAAACGTGTTAGGAAAGGTCAGAGGTACAACACCTAATGTTTTGGGGATGAAATTTAAAGGTTCATTCCTCCCCCTTTAATATTTTACTCCCTAGCATCGGTGGTCCAATTGTCTAAGGCGTCACTGTCACCGTAGACTGTATTTCCAATGAAGGGGAGGTTGGATTTCGAATACCAGTAGGATGATGCGTATAACCCAAACGTGTAGTAGTAATACGTGGTCAAAAAAACTCTTTTTTCCCCCCAATACACCTTATAAAGAGTGATACAGTCCCATTTTCATAAGAGAGTTAGAAAAACTAATTGATCTACTTTCACGTATTCATAAGTCAAGTAATGCGATATTAAGTTGTCACTTTTGATATCAACACCTATAAAATAACAATAACAACACAGGAATATCCCATACTTACGACAGGCAGACGTAATCGATTAGTTTATAAAACAAATGAGCCAAATTATTCATTAAATTATTCCAGCCCTAGTTGATGGCGTCCCCATTATGTAAATAAATCCCCTCTAGTTTCTTGTAACCGAGTGTGGGACAAAAACTGGGAACAAAAACTCGTGTAATAACAAGATTACAGGATACCGCGAACAACGACAGAAAAAAAAAGACCTGTGGCCTACGAAATAATGTAAACTGGGAATGGAATTTTTAAATGAAAGAACAGACGTTTGATGTACACGAACCTCATAAAAAGTTCACACTATTTTCTTGTTTATAAGTTTATGAATATATGAGTTATGTGTTCTCCAACTGTAGGTATAATCACTTTCAATATAAAATTGACCCACGATCTAAACCAGTGTTCCGCAACTTTTTTTTCAAATTCACAGTACACTTAAGCCTAAATCTTTTGCGGCACACTGTTATGATTTGGGTACGAAATGTGGCAGCAGAAAATGGATTACGTATCCAGTCTAACGGTTGTAAGGTAAATCATAGATAGGAAAGTATAGAATAGTTGTTTCCTGTAGTAGCTTCAAATATTACAAAATTAAACGTTGAAGTTATATTTTACTTGTGACCGCTTCTTTGGAAAATTTATTTCAAACTATTAGTAATTGGTGTATGCCATACTCCTAATTCCTTGCGAAAGCTTTTAATTTTGTCAGATGTATTAAAAATATTAGTAAGTAAGAAATGCGAATGGTTCGCGGCTGCCGCTCGTTCAAGATTGATTCGTATTCTTATTGAAGAGCGACATGTGGCACTTCGCAGCTGCGGCACACCCGCGGCACACAATTTTGATGATTAATTCCGGTATTGCCCGCTTCAATGGACGCATAGTCTAACGCGCTATTCTCTCAGCAGACTAGACTGCCGATTAGGGGGAGATCTAGATTCGAATCTAGGTCAGGTGTATTGAGGGTGGTTTTACAAAATGGTTTTCCACTCTCCATCCACGCAAATGCGGACACGCTTCCTCTAAATATAACCTTTATAATCGCTAAGACAATTAGCGTAATTGACAGATAAGCGTATAGCCCTAACGGGAAGTAAGAAATGGTGCTAACAAAATCAGTTGTGTAAAATACTTATTTTAAATTACTTGTCTGACTCAATAAAAGTGAGCTATCTACTCTACCGTATACACGCTGTGCAATATGTGGATTTTCATGAATTTTGTGCCTTTTTATTTAGCTTAACTGATGCTTCATAAATAAAACAAATTTATCTTCACACCAGTGGGCACGTGGCCTCGTCTTTCAGGGTTAGGGGATTGAATCCTACTGGGTATATTAAGGTTATTTTCCGTAAACAGTTTTTCACTCTCCCTACACGCCAATGCCAGTACATTTCCTCTGAATACTACCTTCCTAGTCCCTACTCCATTAGAGTAAAGAGGGGAATAGCCCAGCTGGTTTGTAAGACGCAGAGAAAGAAAGAAAGAAAACCTTAGTTGATTGATTTTTATCAAAAAAATACTTGCAAATAAACTGACACAACTATTTTTATTATTATTATTATTATTATTATATTAGCACCGCGTCTTACTACCCGTTCGGGTTATACGCACTTACGCTAATGTGTAATGGTAGGGTGATTGCGAGATGAAATGGAGGACCTACAGTTTAACGTGGAATCCGAACCACGGTAGAGGCCTGGCATTCCTCACATTCACAAGTTGTGATTAATACACGTCTTGTCAGAGGTGAAGGAAGGGTTCGGCAATCAGATAAATCTGTGCCGGGACCGAGGTTTGAACCCCGGACCCTCAGCACAGAAGTCTGACACCTTACCCCTAGACCACCAGGTCACCAACTATTTTTATTAAATTATATCAAGACTATAGGTAAGTTAGGACTATTAATATTTTTTTTACGACTTTCAAAATACGATACCAAATGTAGTTTCAACAATAAAAAAAATAAACTTTTCGAGTTATATTTTGTAGTAAGGATACGTCAAACTAAAAGTATAATATTCAGCAAATATATTTTCCAACAACAAAAAGCTTTACGTAAAAGTTTTTGAAACGTGAAAACTATTGGAGTTTTGAAGTTTTCCCGTTTCTTTACATGGATATAGGGACAAGTTGAGTGACCCGTTAGGAAAAAAAATATATAAATTTCCCTTAGACTCTAGGTGACTACTTTTGGACTTTCGATTGGGGATTTCCTTTTTAAAACATGTTTTTCGTTTTTTTTGTTTTTTCATGTCGTATTATAATATGTTTTAAGGCATAGTTTTACATAATTTTAAATTTTTATTACAGTTATGTTCATAAGTATATATTATACAGGTAATATTTTTTAAGGCTTACATAATTGAAAATGGAAGGAACCTTATTTGATTATTGGAATTCAGTAGATTTGAAACACAATTATTCAAATAATGCTCTGATTCAAACTTAGCAAAAACTTCAAAGAAAGCAAGTATTATGTTTACTGTCTGCTTATCCTAGAACAATTCAAAAACTAACCAATCATAAAGACCATAAACCATCAATTTACCATTTATATGAATGTGGATTCATATAAAGCATTTTTTTTTAATTTGAGGTATTCAACATGAATGTTCTGAAATGAGTGATTTTATCAGCACAAAATTTACAGACTAGCCTATTTCTTGAATAGAAACAACACCCAGCCCACAGGCGATAGTTCATCCTTGTGAACCCCATGCACATTTCACCAATTGTATATTTATTGATCATGCTGGGAATCGAACCTGGAGCGCTTAGATTAGTAGCCAGACACGCTACCGACTAAGTTAAGGAATAATAAAAAAAATGTTAACATTTAGGTAAGTCTATTTTTCTTTTTTCTTTTTTTCAACTTAAGAATATAGTAATAACATCATAAAAAATGAATGCCACGTTATAGTCCTACACGTTGATGTGGGAAAGTTATAGCCTTGCGCTTTACGTATTAATTAATATTCGAATTAGAGATTCAGGATTGGGATAAAATGAAGATTTGGATGATAACAAAGTTAATTTGGCCCATCTCTACTAAATATATTAAAATAATTAAAAGTAGTTTTTTTCTAGGTCAGTAAAATATTAAAGTCATTGAGTCCGTAGGTTGAATAACCTACTGTCGATCAATCGCCAGTGTCTCAAAAAAGTCCCCGTAGTCAAGTCGATAGATATATAAATATATAATCTAAAGATCAGGAATTCTCTGATTTGTTTATATAATTTATAATTTGAATATGATGGGTACATAGGAAATAGGGGTAAATTCCATTTTTAACTGAAATTTAGTAAGTGCTGCCATTTGTTATATAATCATGAGACCTTTCTAATGCACTTTATATACTATGGTTAAAAGAAGTTTCTGTAATATTTGGATTAATAAAAAAAAAGTATTTGCTGAGGTCCTTATGGGGTTTGAGATTTAAAATCTGCTGTCCTAGAAAATGTGTGTGATGTGATTTTCCCACTTTTGTCCCTGTACCCTTTGTATAGTGTCGTGAATGATACACTTTTAGTTGTATCGTGGAATGTTTAATATCGGGAGTACATTCCTAAGTTAGTTTGTAATTAATGGTATAATATAGGCTATACACTTTCAGCAGCAGAGTGGCGTAAGGGAACAAAAACTTTGGTTGTTTGTTCTCTTTTGTTATTTGTTCGGAATTTTTAATATTGGTTTATTCTATATTTATTTATAAGTGCTTTAGTGTAATTTACCAAACAATGTGTGTTTACACTTCTTCTTTTTTATCTTTTACACTTAGGCAAAGATTTTTTTTGTAGCTTAGCTAAAAACCTTTTTTAATTTTTTTCCCCCTTAAGAGTTCCTATGCTTTTAATGCAGTTTTTTAAATTAGCACTCTAAAGTTTTGTTTTTAAAACTAGCTTTTGGATATTGGGATATTTTCAGACCAAGAAAATATTCTTAAAATCATCTCCCTAAGGGGTGTTTGTAGCTTCAAAAACTTTTGACTTCACTGTGGGGAAAAAAAAAAATTGCTTCACCAATTATAACCAAATAAAAAAAATTCACTTCTAAAATTCTCATTTATATTTAATTATTGCCATTCTAAGCTGTTATAATACACTACAAATTAATATTAATATAGACATGCTTTGTTGGTCGAATACTCTAAGGCGTAACTCTCGCAATAGACTGAATGATGAATAGAACGGGGTTCAAATCCTGGTTGTCTGGTTTTCCCTAAATAGTTTTACACTCTATCTCTCCACGCAACTTTCTCAAAATTCAATTTACCTCATACCTAACACATTAGAGTAAAGAGTATATAATTTTCTTATGTGTATAACCCAAATTGGTATTAAAACGTGGTACAAAAAAAAAATTTATATATATTTTTAAACGAACGTATATTATGTCATGAAAACGCCATATTTAAGCACCAACTCGATTAACGCGTTTTTTTTTAAACCCGCGCAGAAACATTCGGAACGAATGATTCGCCTAAGTCGAGGGATTATCGTTAAAAACGTAGACAAGTGTCAACATTTATCAGGACAGATTGTCCTGGCAACCAGCTGGACGCAAGCTACTCCTAGTTTGTTGCAAAGGCGAGATATTATTAGGCCACACTGTATACAATATTACAAACACCCGAAACGAAGCAAAAGATCTTATGAAACACATTTAAAAAGTACACCAACAAGGGATGTAGGAGGCGGGTGAGAGGAAGAATTATGATACAATAAAAAACGTTGTTTTGTTGACATTAGCGTCACCAGTTTTTGCCCAATTTCAAAAAAGAGGGAGAGGAGAGTGCGTTGTAAAAAGCTGTGTAGTGGTGTACAACTAAGGCGGTGAGACATAAGTCTTTTTATTCATATTTTTACTGCGTATATGTGCTTACATGAGAATTCTCCTCATCAAATGGTCGGTGGCTTTGTTTGATATTTGAATATACACGATATATGAAGTTACTTTTATATTCATTTCGTTAGCCAACAACGGACCAAACGCCATTATAATCAAACTTCTGGTTTAAATTATCTATACCAATGGTTTTTTTCATAATTATCTGACAAAGTCCACGGACAACCCTCCCCATAAAAATAGACATAAATACATTCATAGAAATTTTTAATACCACTTACTTTATTGCAGTGGAAATTGATTACAGTCAGATGCACATTGAATAGAAAAAAAATTCTACAACGAATTATATCTCTCACTTTCCATTTTATGCAAAAATTAATTTGTCAATTCCTCAATAAAAGTGAAATAAATCCAAATTGAGCATCTAAAAGTTAATTTTAATTTTATTCAAAAGTAAAAGGCTACTGTTGTTTATGCTTGAATAAGAAGTTGAAAATGTGAAATAGTTTGCGTCATGTCATTTTTTACTTCCAATCTATTTTAATTCTTGGTCTTGATCGCAACACGTGCTGAAAACCCTGCCAAACAAGAAACTTTGTAATTTAATCCAATCTTTGGTCTACATTTGTGATATTTTCGCACTCGGTACACGGACCTCCTGAAGCCCATCCATGCACATCTAGGGGGGTAAACTACAGTTTAAGAACCCCTTGTATAGAGGGTATATTAATTGAACTACAAATTAACACCTACTCAGACTGGTGGTCACGCGGTATAGGGCATCAAGTTTGCAATAATGCTGTGTGTTTTTTTTTATCACTGTGTCTTATTACCCGTTCAGTTAGTAAGCATATGTGGGTTTATACTTACGCTAGTGTGTTAGGATGAGAAAGGTTGAATTTCACGGAAGTGTATCAGCATTTGCTTGGAAGTAAAGTAAAAAACCATTTAGAAAATAAATCTCAGTACACTCGACCGGGATTAGAACTACAACCTCTCAATAATTGACAGCCCAGCGTATTAATAGTGTGACGCCTTAGACTAGAGGTCGGAAGCCTTTTTAATATCACGGGCCGTATTGGCTTGAAGTAAATTATTGCTGAGCCAACTTAGAAAAATAATTCAACTCTTTCATAGTTATTAGTATATTTTTATGAGCATACTTTTTCCTTGTTAAATCTTTTACGGCCCTGATAACATTCTATCCAGTCCAACTCAATACACCCTATCCTTGTATTACTCTTATTCTATCCAGTCCTCTTCATTACACCCTATCCCTATCTTGAGTTAGTCATATCCAGTGAAACTATTATTTCGTATCTTCTGATATTTACATGCCTTGACAGCAGGCGAAATGACAAGTTGCTGCATTTTCCGACTGTATTATTTTCATAATTTCCACTATAATACGTTATTTTTAGTTAAAATTGTTCCTAAACGGGTAGTAAGACGCGGTGCTAGTAGTAATAATAATAATAATAATAATAATAATAATAATAAATAATAATAATAATAATAATAATAATGTTTTAGCTTATGACCTCTACCAAATGATATGTTATTAACAGTAATCAATAGTATCTATATCTATATATTATAAAATGAAGAATTTGTTTGTCTGTCATGAGCATTGTACGATATATATCTTATTCAGAGATTTGAAATTTTAAAAATTAGTAGATTCTGTGCAAGCACATGTTCAACTTAAAATAGGAATTTTTAAAATTTCAATTAGATTTTTTCTAAATTAATTAAAAACCGGGGTCGGGCCAATGGAAACTTAGGGCTTAAAGGCACTAACTTTATAAGTTACCGTGCTCCAACCTATCACTAAACTAAAAACATTTCTTCCTGGCAACGCCGGTTACTTCAGTTAGTAATTAATAAAAATGTATATTATTTATTTTGATCACCTCTGTGGTTTAGTGGTCAGATTTCCTGACTACAGACAAAGAGGTCCCTGGTTCAATCCCCGGCACTTCAAGATCTTCTGTGAAGCAGTAGGTCTGGAACGGGGTCAAACTCATCCTCATGAAGATAAAATGAGGTACTACTTGAATGAACAATCAGCAGCTTTGGTCTAAAAAAACTGAGATTAGCTGCTGGAGGGCTCATTGTGCTGACCACATGAGATTCCTCTATCTTCAAATGTTAGCACTATCTTCACCAACAGATGGTGGCCGTTCAATCGGTATGGCTTGAATACTGGCTGACGCCATGGAGTGTATAATATACAGTATTTTTTTACAATTAAAAACGTGTAATTATTTTTATTTTTTATGGTTGTTCCATATAATTAGAATTGTATACAGTTAAAGATGAGCCCATTCTCATATAACTCGGATTATCAAGACAACTGTATTGCGCTTAGTTCGTTCTGCTAGTGACTAGTGACTGCAAGAGACTCAAAATGAACTGACGGAGGTTACCTCTTCTTTGAACTGTCTGAACACAATGTGGCTGCACCTTGCACTAATGTGAGTCGTCATAAAGATATTATTAATAAACTTTTGTTTACTAGATAACACACGCTCCTAAATACCGCTTCTTTTTTTGTGTCTGATAAAGTGTTTACAGTCAGACACACACGTAACCGACGCGAGAAATATTCAAACACATCAGCATCACTTTCAATAAACCGCAGATTCATGAGTTCATAATCAGGTTAGAGGAAAAAGAGGAGAGAAACAAAATAAATTGAATGACTCACTTTTTTATTTTAGAAAAAATTAACATATGGTCCTATTTATTATGTAAATCACTCCCTAAAGTAAACATTGCTGACAAATTTTTATAAATATTTATAGTTCTGTACATTTTTCCATGGACGTCATGCACCCCTATTTGCATTGAGGTATAATGTGAAATCAATTAGGATAACTCAACATATCGGGGCCAGTATTTGAACCCCAACCTCCTCACCAAAAGCAAATCATACTAGACTTTATTGAAGTTTACTATGCTTAATCCCTAAGTGGGGAATCATCTATATATCTAAAACATGACGTGATTATTTACGACAATAATTCCTAGAGAAATATCAAAATAATTTTCCTAATAAAAAATAAATATAATAATAATAATAATAGTAGTAGTAATAATTAAAGCTTATTTATCGAGAATGTGCCTAAAAATTTTAAATTTAATTTTTTTTCTTAAAGGGAACCATAATTTCAGAACATTACAATTTCTTTCGACAACAATTTCTTTAGTGCTACCAAACCAATTTTCTGTACCAAAGCCACAATATATATATATATATATATATATATATATATATATATATATATATATAATTAACTTGAGTCTATGCATGCATGGATTTTTTTTAATACCGGTCTCTCCATATTATTATAAAAAGCGATTGAGGTCTCTAAAAACAGTTTCAAGCTGTAGATTAGCACAATAAACATAAACGTTTAAACTCACGCCTTAGATTTATTACAAACCCTGTAACTCGGACGAGCAAGCAAGTTGACTTAGACGATTTATCGGCTGAGTACGACTCGTTTACTTTTAAACTAAATAAATAAGTGACCAACCCCTCTAAGAATAAAACCAAATACCCTCTTTCTGTCAGCCAAGCGTGTAAGCAAACACACTCTTCGTGATACAGGCCTATTTAAACATGCAATGTAAGCAAATTAAGGGTACCCGCTCACTAGGTGACCTGATCGCACGAGCCGACTTGTCGCTGCGGCCAAAAGAAACAGTGACTTGCTCTGCGACCATGTGTGGCGACCAGGTCAGGTCAGCCATTTTTTTATCACTCAAAAAATGAACACGGGACAAGTAGCTGCATTTTGTTACGTTGTGAGAAGACGGCTAAACAGAAGGAAGAATAGATTTTGGGTAGCCTATATCCTATGTTACAAACGCGCGATGACAATGCGATGAATTTTTTTTTTAACTACACAAGGATGCCTTTGACGAACTCTGGCATTACAAAATATTATTGTATGTTTGAAAGCCACGCTAACTTCACAAACAAGTTAAAAACCAATGATTGATCGCTCTTGTTTCAATTGCCATCTATTCTTGTGTAAACAGTCGGTCGGGGTGAGCCGCCGGTCGCCAACACTGCTCCCGGTAACCAGTGGCTGCCGCGGCCGCTTCAGTCCTGTGCGCGCTGTCACATTAACCATAAGCATTTTCAATGGACTTGAGTAGCCTGGGAAGTATTTTTTTTAGTTTTCATAGAAAACCATTTTTAACTAAATTTTTTAAAAATATTGCTTCAGTAGACACATAGTTTAATTTTCTTCACATGTTGATATCATCAGTTTATTTAATATTTTTCACGAGCATAGCGAAATTATATGAGAAACTGTTTAAATGACGAGGAAAAGTTGTCATCAAATTTCAGGACACCCTTTACAGATATTCAGCAACTGTTGATATCACCTTGGGAAGAAAATAAAACTATATTTCTGATGGATTTGATGTATTTTGCAAAAAAAAAAAAATTGTTTGCTATTAAAACTGCAAAAACACTTCCCTTAACACGCAGCTCCTACCATCCCACCCTAACGCCACGCGCTAACCTACCCCTTTCACTCCCAAGAGACACCCTATTTTTTTTTAAAGCCATGTCAAGTCACAGACTCCCTCCCACCCTCAATTCCCCCCTCCTTATTTTTCCTTTTCATCATCTTCACACCATGCAGATTGAAAACCTCCACGCGACAACACCCATGGGTTTGAAACCCGACGAGGTGTGAAATCACCCTCTATCCAACCACCATACCGACACCCCTACTATGTTGACAAGCACAGAACTGATTTCCTCCCTTTAGCCTCGAAAATCTCACCCCTTCAATTGCTTTCCTATTGAATCATTGTCTAGAACAACGTTGTAAGTTACAACTCAACAATTCTTCAAGAATTCTTGGCTGTATTGGCTGTAAATAATCAAAATGCCCAACATTAAACGATTTTTTTTTTCGACATTTCGACATTATCAATTTGTCTGTCTGTCGAGCGCTCTGAAAGAGAATTATTTTGATGGTCAAGAAAAATCGAGCTCAAGATTTTGATAAATGTGACGTTTCTTGAAACCCTGAAACCGAAAAGGTGGTTTTTGAAATGCCGTCCATATGTCTGTGTGTCTGTATCTTGGCCTAGACCCAAAAATATTTTATTGATTTGGCTAAAATTTGGTACAGTATCTAAGGTTTTCATAAGGTTCCCCCGATGGTTTTTTGGAATTTGATATCTAACAGTAGTCTGGGGTGGCGTATGAGATCAATTTGACCTACTTTTCTCTGATAGGTCGCTATAAATAGATCTGGCCTCTGATTGGCTGCTATAATTAGACCACCCCCCCCTCCCCTCCCTCCGCTCTGATTACAAAATCTCCACCAGTTGATTACGAAATTTCCTCCCCTACAACCCCCCTACACCCCCCATCCCCTACAACCCCACCACGCCTTGAACATGTTGGTACTTGTGCGGGCCCTTTTTTTTCTTGATTATTGTTGCGTGCTAATTAATTATTCATGTCTGCTAATTGATTATTGATGTGTGCTAATTAATTATTCATGTATGGGTAGGGGGGAAGGACATTGGAGTATATTTTATTTGGATGGTGAGCATACGTCTCTGCACGAACCTCTCGCTACGACTGTCCTGCGTAGACTGGAGGGGGTCGGCCGCTTACCGAGTAGTGACCACTGCGCAGAACGGTTGCGCACTTTCCCCCTCTCGCCTCCATCACCCGGTGACGTCATCGAGACCCGGTGCAGGACCGACAAGACGAGTTGCGACAAGAATTGAGGTCATTGACCCTAGCAATGGGTTTTCCTGGTGTTGCAACACAACCTTGAATTAGGTCCCCCACCCCCCTATTTGGTAATGGGTTTTCCCTGATGACTGGCGCCTGTTTGGCGGGTTGACAAGACAAGTTGAGACAAGAATAGATTGGGACCTCAAAACCTCGAGGTAATTGACCCTGTTCATGTTTGCAGTTGATTACGAAATTTCCCCCGCTGATTACGAAATCTCCTGCGTTGATTACGAAATTTCCTCCCCTTAACCCCGTCTCCTACAACCCCCTCCCCCCTACAGTCCCCGGACATTTTGGTTCTTGATGATTAATTATTGTTAATTGATGATTTCTAATTAATTATTGTTAATTGATGATTAATTATTAATTATCGGGATGGACTATGGAGTTTATTTATTTATTTGGGGAACATACATCTTGTTTATTTGGATGGGAAATGTAGCTCTCCCTCCACGACGGACCTCTCGCTACGACTGTCCTGCGTAGAATGGAGAGTATCTTTGCTGGTCGGCCGCTTACCGGGTAGTGACCACTGCGCATCACGGTTGCGCACTTTCCCCCTCCCCTCTCCTCTCGCCCCCATCACCCGGTGACGTCATCGAGACCCGTCGCTGGCTCGACAAAACGTGTTGAGACAAGAATTGAGGTCATTGACCCGGGCAATGGGTTTTCCTGGTGTTGCAACACGACCTTGAATTAGGTCCCCCACCCCCCCCTATTTGGTAATGGGTTTTCCCTGATGACTGGCGCCTGTTTGGCGGGTTGACAAGACAAGTTGAGTGACGTCATTGAGACCCTGTGCAGGACCGACAAGACGAGTTGCGACAAGAATTGAGGTCATTGACCCGGGCAATGGGTTTTCCTGGTGTTGCAACATGACCTTGAATAATGTCCCCCACCCCTATTTGGTAATGGGTTTTCCCTGATGACTGGCGCCGGTTTGGCGGGTTGACAAGACAAGTCGAGACAAGAATAGATCACGAGAGGGCCATCTCGTAGGGGGTTGGGTATATAGGGGGAGACCCGCTCGCTCGTCTATTTATAAGCGTCTGTAGAGCGGTTCAAGATGGACAAGTTACAACAGTTGGTGAATATTGTTGACGCCGTGCAGACCGTAAAATTGAGTGATCTAACCGTGGATCAAAAGTACTCGCTGGATAAATTAAAGGCTGTCAATACAAAGTTCGGGAGACGCCTAATAGCCTATCTAGATGGCGAGTTTTGTGTATTTTTACCTTGTCGTTTCGGTACTCTAACAGATGAAGACGTGTGCGAGCTTAATAACGAAAAATTGGTATTTACCTGCGCCGGAGTAAAACCCGGTTCACCTACCATTGTGAACTTTGAACGTGTTTAAGAGTCAAGCAGTTAACAACAACAACATCGGGCAGACGGGTAGTTAATACTTGTGCACGGTGGACCCTACAAACCATACAGCACGTTTTATAGCTCACGGGTACGCTCACCATGTTTAATTTAACGTTTGTGGGTCATACGGTTACGGGTTGTGCCTATATGACAGGAGAAAATATTCACAGTGTGGTTGCGAGCGATAGACAGGTAATTTACAAAATAGTGAACCAAGACAGAGAGGAGCGAGGCTACATCGAGTTTTGCGACTCTACCTGTCACACGATAAGAGCGACTAAAGTACTACCCTACGAGAGAATCGAGGAGACTTACCTGTGTGATATGACATGTGCTGTGTACAATTTCCGCCAAGGGGACGTCGTGGCCGTGTTGCCAAGGCCTCCACCACCCTTCAGAGCTCCATACCACCCGCCACCACCACCCTTCACGGCACCGCAGTCAACGCCCCCGCCCCCAGAGTCACCGGCGTACCCGCCCCCAGAGTCACCGGCGTACCCACCCCCAGAGTCACCGGCGTGCCCACCGCCAGAGTCGTCTGCCTACCAGTACTCACAGCCAGAGTCACCCGCGTGCTCACAGTCAGAGTCATCTGCCAACCAGTACTCACAGCCAGAGTCACCCGAGTGCCCAGCACTAGAGGAGGAGGAGGAGGAGGTAAAATCCGAAGAACCCGCAAATCTCGAGTGTTTAACAATGTACAAAACTTATCCAAACGTTAAAATTATTGGTGAAACGCCCGATGACTACATAATCGGTCTGGGCAGATTCGGTAACGTCTTACTTCCAAAGTCTGCCTATTATTTGGATTGTAAGCGGTTTAAATCTAAAGCAAGTTGTATGATATATCTCGGAGGACAAAGTGTGATGTTTAAAAGTGAATTAATAAACTAGGCGCACTCATGTTGTCGTAGAACTCTGCTGACGTCATTGGAGCTAGTGGCAGACATTTTGAGAGGGGGAACGCAGTTTGTGAGTAGAGAACGTTGCCGCTTGAGCGAGAGGTTTTTTTTCACAGGGATATTTCTTTCGTTGCATTTCCGATTACCATTATGCCATATAAATGCTGCATTTGTAAGGGGGCCTACGCAAAGCTCTCCAGCCTTATTCGCCACAAACATCTCAAAATACTGCTCACCAGGATGCCTGTTGGGACGAAGAGGTATTGTGCAATGCGTTAGACAGGATCGAGAAAGAAGAATACAACCGTGTCAAGTGCTTAAACGAACTTGAGAAAAAACAAAAGTTATAACGTTATGAGATCCCTAATGAACCGGACGTTATCGTGCTCGAGAATGTTGGAAGAGTAAGATTTCCATGTAAAAATATTGGAGACATTGTCAATAGACATTCTAGTGCCTCGCAGCGTGTCCTGTACTATTTTGGATGTGACTCGTACTCATTTTCTAGATGGTAAAAAATTATATTCTCTCCTGATGTTTTTAGTGACTATATGGTTTTTTTCCTTGCTATAACATGTTGCACTCTAATCTTAATTACTTGTACTGGTCACAAGGCCTAAAAATTCAATCTATGTTGTTGTTGTTTTTGTAGCTTCTCGTTATGAATGTTTTAAATACATTAATTGTTGATTGTCAATAAAAAAACTAGCAATAAAATGTTGTTTTTTTTAAACCCTGTAATATGTTGTGACTAGAAGGAGATGACAATATACATGGGGCAACAATACCAGAATAAAATATAAAATGTGAGCACACACACACACGTTCACTTATAAATTATAATTGTGGTGGCGTTATATTGCTACCACTGCCAAAGAGAAAGCAAAGTAAATGGAATTAATTAATGTTTGAGACCAAACTTCCAGGCTAAATAAACTTGTATGATTTAATTATTTTATTCATAATGTTTGAGACAGAGCTTCTAGGCTAAATAAACTTGTATTTATAGGATCATTCTGCACTAACTAGTAACTAAACATTTTTTCGATATCTTGGGAAAGCACGTATATATTTAATTACTACTTGGACAATAATTTAAACATCCAAACGGGGTAGGAATAGTGAAAGTATTTATGATTTGCATGGAAGGAGAGCTGGAAATACCATCAGTGTTCGAATTTCTCAACCAATCATACAGGCAGAGCCTCGCTTAGTTACTTGTACAATTCACAAGACCTAAATTGATTTATGCGTTATTATAATTTTTTAAATTCTTGGTAGAATATGTTTGGTTGGAGAATCAAAGACAATAAGGAGATGCTGTGTCTACACCAAAATCAGCGGTCTGAGTGATGTTCTAGGGGGAGAGAGAGAGAGAGTTCGGTTGTATACGTTAAAACACAAACATAACAGTTTATAATATTTATTCACACAACACTTAAACAACAAAGAAATGTTATTTTCGCGATATATTTTGATATATATATATATAAAACTTTGGCAATAAATTCATAAGTAATACAATTATACATTTAAATTCACTAATATATAACCTTCACATAAATTAATATGTTGTTGTTGTTGTTGTTGATAAGTTTTAAATATGAAACTATAGCTGATGACATGATATATAACATTTACACTAAGCAAATTAGCAACTCAAACAACAAAGAAATTCAGTTAATTAATGTTCGCAAAAAAAATATTTTGATATAATAATATATATAAACTTTTACCAAAAAAATCATAAGTAATACAATTATGTGGGTCTTGAAATTATTTTAAATATATATAACTTTCACGTAAATTAATATGTTGTTGTTAAGTTTTAAATATGATTTTATATCTGTTGACATAATATATAACATTTACACTAAGCAAATTAGCAACTCAAACAACAAAGAAATTCAGTTAATTAATGTTCGCAAAAAAAATATTTTGATATAATGATATATTAAACTTTTACCAAAAAATCATAAGTGATACAATTATATAGACCTTGAAATTATTTTAAATATATAACTTTTAGATAAATTAATATGCTGGTACGATTTAAATATCTAAATCAAAATAACGTGCCATCAGCTTGCGCATCATTGTGTCTACATCAAAATCATCGGTCGGAGTGTTATTTGAATTTAAAACCGTTGAAGGGGTTTCTATTGTTATTATAGGGATATTATCATCCGTTGAGGGTCTTGGAACCCTAGTTCTTTTAGGCCGCGTTGCGTGCCTCCTGCCGGTACGCCCTGTTCGAGCCCCCAACAAAGACATTTTATTTTCGCAAAAATATTTTGATATAATGATATATTAAACTTTTACCAAAAAAAATCATAAGTAATACAATTATATGGATCTTGAACTTATTTTAAATATACATATAACTTTCACGTAAATTAATATGTTGTTGTTGTCAAGTTTTAAATATGAAACTATAACTGTTGACATAATATATAACATTTACACTAAGCAAATTAGCAACTCAAACAACAAAGAAATTCAGTTAATTAATGTTCGCAAAAAATATTTTGATATAATAATATATAAACTTTTACCAAAAAAAATCACAAGTAATACAATTATGTGGATCTTGAACTTATTTTAAATATATATAACTTTCACGTAAATTAATATGTTGTTGTTGTTGTTGTTAAGTTTTAAATATGAAACTATAGCTGATGACCTGATATATAACATTTACACTAAGCAAATCAGCAACTCAAACAACAAAGAAATTCAGTTAATTAATGTTCGCAAAAAATATTTTGATATAATAATATATAAACTTTTACCAAAAAAAATTCATAAGAAATACAATTAAATGGATCTTGAAATTATTTTAAATATATAACTCTTAGATAAATTAATATGCTGGTACGATTTAAATATCTAAATCAAAATAATGTGGCATCAACTTGCGCATCACTGTGTCTACATCAAAATCATCGGTCTGAGTGTTATTTGGATTTAAAACCGGTGAAGGGGATTCTATTGTTATTATAGGGATATTATCATCCGTTGAGGGTCTTGGAACCCTAGTTCTGTTAGGCCGCGTTGCGCGCCTCCTGCCGATACGCCCTGTTCGAGCCCCCGAAGGCCGCACGTGTGAAAGGGGGGAGGCAATCTGGGCACCTGAAATATCTGGAGAGCACGGGTCTTGGAACGGGGGTGTCAGCGTGTCCTGGAGGGAAGCAGGGCTCTGGCCCCCCGGGTGCTGTGTGTCCCGGATCTGGATAGAGAGTAGCCCGCCCTCAGGAGCCATGGTGGTCGGAGTAAACTGCTCCCTTGAAGGCTGCCGGCGGACAATGTCGGCCAGGTAGGCGACCATCGCCTCTACTAAGTTGTCGGCCAACCTGAGGCTTTCCCGGGTCTGGGCTATTTCAGCTGCCTGCTGAGCAGCTGTGAGACCATCGGCGCTCCACCAGGCCTCATCTACACAATTAAGCTAGATTTTACCAAAGTGTTTATCAAAGTGTGTAAGATGCTCTAAAGGTGTATGAACACACAGCGCACCATGCTATGAGTAATACCTAGATTGCGTCAAGGATTGTAAACGTTGAAGTTAATAGTGCACTACTTCGTTATAACTCGCTATGAACATCGTTAATAGATTCTAGTACCATCGCGTAAGTAAAGGCCTAAATTATTTAATGTGTAATCATTGATGTAGTGTTTCTACGGCAATATATAGACATATTATTTCTTTTCACAAATCTTACGATTTTTTTAATTAAATGTTTATTTAATATAAAATTGAGAGACAGCTATTTGCGGTGCGCCGTACCATTTATGTATATATGTAATTGTAGATATATAATAATATAAATAAATTATTAGCCTACTTATTCATGAACTATTGAGAAATGTTCTTCCTGTCGATGAAAAACAGATAGCTATATTAATCATATTATAAATACAAACATTAATAAAGTTCGGATTTTAGCCACATATAATTTTCTTGCTTCAAACTCGCGACCGAGACCCTTGCTAGAGAAAATGATAGTCGCCTAGGAAAATATATTTGAAGTGTAGTTAAGAAAGGGGCCAATATATTAAAGAATATTTACCAAACAGGGAATCGAATAGGGACTCCCTCTCCCCGACAGACCACTATATTAAGATTACAGCCCTTAGACCCTCTAAACATCAGCAACGGTTTTCCGCTCTGATAGTTTTGCTTCAAAAACATGTCAACGAGCTATTAGGGAGAAGGTTTATTACGACACCGAGCTACAGGTAGCCAACGGGACAGCTCGTGTGTGTGTGTGTGTGTGTTGTGTGTGTGTGTGTGTGTGTTGTGTGTGTGTGTGTGTGTGTGTGTGTGTGTGTGTGTGGGGTGTGTGTGTGTGTGTGTGTGTGTGTGTGTGTGTGTGTGTTGTGTGTGTGTGTAGCTTTTCTATATTTTCTACCTTCATTAGGTGTGTAAACCAATCATACAAATAGTAAGACGTGTTACCGGACACTTTTAAAAAAAATTAGGTGCCGTGGACTATATTTAATTTTAGAAGGCACTTCAAATGTTTTGCTAAATTTATTATATATAGATATTATTATAAACAAATGTAAATAACGGCGATGCTTTACCAGCTCGCTAACCTACCATTTTAGACATATGACTGCATTCGGTACCATTGATATCTTAGAAAGTGTCAGTTTAAAATGAAGCTCCTCTAATTTATGTACCAGAACACCTAGTATATTGAATCAATCAGATAATGTCCGATAATCGGTTATATTAACATTTTGAATCAAACTTGATTTTAGGACTAGATTAAGCAAATGTTATTCAATGCACATAGAATTTTATATACGGAATTTAAAAATGGTAGCTTTTATAACAGTCACAAATAGACATTCAACTAAAAAATTAAAATCAATGAGTCAGTTAGATAATGTTCTTAGTCGATTAGACCAAAATTTTGAATCAAGCTTGGTTTGGGAGTAGCCTAAGCAAATGTTATTCGATACACTTATATTTTTCGCAGGAATTAAAAAAATTGTAGCTTTTAGAACAGTCACAAATTTAACTCTGGCAAATAAACATCCAATTTAAAATTAAATCGGTCTCTTTTTTTTAAGCTATGTAACATAACGGTTTAATACACACAGAAGAGAATTGAAATACCTGATGTGGATGATGTTGCTGAATGTTCCATCGTCTTGATTAGTCAGTCGCTCCGTGGATAATTTTCACGTGAAGAAGACAGGGCTGCTCTAAAATCACCCCCTATATATATATATGAACCAAAACCCCTTTCACCAGAGAGCCAACACCCCATACTTTCTAATTTAGATCAAAATAGAATCTTAACAATTACGAAAGGTTAGTTTCCATCCACGCTTATTATTTTAAATTGGCTCGAAGTTAGAAACTGTGAACGATAAATACTATAGCGTATTGTCTTTTTATATTCAAAATTAATCTATTATATATTAAGTGCCCGATAATAAATGCAGTCTGAAAAATAATTATATAATATACAGCCAATCTGCTTATGAGACATAAATTTATAGAGGAATAAGAGCATCACAGGGTACTACGGGTTAGATAAATAAATAAATGGTGACGGAAGAGACATGGGGGGTTCAAACTCCTATCGTGCGTGTGTACGGGGGGCCAGTTTCCTCACTCCTCGACCGCGGTGGCATAAGAAGACACATTTCGTATTATACCGTCATACTGATGCGGGTACATTTCTCTCCCTTCTTATTCCACTCTACAAACTATGTATCTATGGATTTTCAGTTTCACGCATCGCCCCCGCGCAGTTAATGTAAGCATACGAGTGTTTCAGACGTGTAAAAAAGATAAAAAAACTGTGTTAGGAAACCATGTTTTTTAAGCACCGCGTCTTACTAGCCGTTCGGGTTCGCTTGAGTACTATTTACTCTAATGGACTAGGAATTGTAAAGGATGCATTTTAGAAGTAATCTAACGGCGTTTGCTTGGAAGAGGGGGAGTAGGGAACCATTCGGAGAAAAACTTCAAAACCTCAATGGGATTCGAACCTCAATCTCCCACTGTCTTGTCTAACTCGAGAGTGACGCCTCGATCTCTGAAGCGAGTTTTTTATCATGTCAATTTAATATTTGGTAATGCATTAACTTATTTGCTTCTAGAACACGATAGCCATTTATATTGGATGGGGCTTTGCTTTTTTATAATATATATATATATATATATAGAGTCACGAATGAATATCATTTACAAGTATATTTTTCCATTAAAATTTATCGAAGGTATTTAACGTGCACTGTATGCACCGACTGATTATATCAGTACACAGTTTACAATCTAGCTTAAATCTATAACATGCATGATACATTTTTCGGGCATTCCGGGATTCGAATCCAGGACCTCTTAGTAGGCAAACACACTACCGACGGAGCTAAAGTGCAGGTCTTACAACTATACATTTTTTCAGTGCTTATCCAATACTAGAACAGAGGTGAACTGAGACAATTTTTTTGTCAGCATAATTTCATCAAACGCTGTGACCGCGTGGACTAATGCACCACTCTCGCGGTAGACAAGACAGAGGGAGATCAAAGTTCGAATCTCTGTTGAGTGTACTGATGCCTGTTTTCCACTCTTCCTCCACGCAAATCCGGTTACTTTCCAAATCTCTAAAATCATGAGAATAATTAACTGTTTGGATGCGCAAAATACGGTGCATTTATCAAGGTAAAGATGTTGGAAGGATAGCGGGGTTCACACATACCAAATTTGAGACTTGGGCGGGTGAATTCGCTCATTTTTTTTCAGAGGCCAAAGCCACTGACTTACAAGCCCATTTATGACGGAAATATACCTGAATGTCAATGCTCCTAAAGACCTGTGCGTTTCAGAAATACATGCTTGCAACGTACCATCCTTTAAGATCTAATCTCTACCACTTGTACAGAGTAAGAATGTTTCTCAACTACTTTAAGCGCACAGTCAAACTTAAGGTGAACGTACTGAACAGGAATCTCGCAGTTGCAGAAGATATTGTTATACTTTCCCAATTTTCACTCCGGCGCAAATGGGCATACCGTCTAAATGTCAGGCTCGCCTATTTCTTAGGGAGGGGTTCATTGTCAGCCGAGATATATCGTCTAAATGCTAAATTTGCCGTTCTTTAACCGATGGAGCCTCTGAGGGAGTGTTTATTTTTTCCAGCCGCGCAAATGCGGTTACACATCACGCCCTGTGACGTAAGGAGGTAGGAGGGTTCAATCCCTACAAGTTTGACAAGTCCTATATTGTTCAAATACGGGCACACTTCTTCTAAATTCAAACTTACCAATTATCAATCCGTTAGCGTTATTAATACTTAAGGAGTTCGAGGTTCAAATCTCGGTCGGGTAAACAAGGGGGTGTTAACTCTCCCTCTATGCAAGTGCGGGCTCAAACCTCCCAATTATCAATCCATTAGCGTGTGCCAGCCAGTGGACCAGGATTCGAACTCCTTGCAACTTAGTATTTTGCGATAGTGCTGTCCTAGACCAGGCGATAGTTTGTCACTCTCCCTCTACGCAAATGCGGGCTCACTTCTGTGATCTTTAATATTTTATGTCGGCAAAGCTGTTACGTGTATATTGCCAGCGCCTTTCTGTCACAACGTATTTTAGGGAAAAGAATGGGATTGTTAATTAGAGGGCATGAAGCACACGGCGAAAGATATCGGGGTTCGAGTCCGTAGTGGGGGGATTTGAATACCTGCCGAGGTGTACTGTTGGCTAACGCGCTAGATTTCTTTTTTTTCACATATACCAAATAATTTCGGGTAATTTACAAATAATTTATTTTTGAAAATTTAAATTTTGCTAAACATATTAGAACAATTTGGTTTAACGTTTATAATTACAGATTGGTTATTGTGATCAACAAAACTATGTGTTTATTTTTTATGAATACATCATAGTACTTATTAATTGGTCACATACAGAAATATTATTATAGAATAATAATTGATTTTTCACCTTTTGGACATAACATGTTACACATTTCACCTAGTCGAGATCAGCTCTTATCTCACGCTTGTCTGTCGTGCGTGTGTACCGAGGCCGTTTTCTTCGCGCATGATAATTTGTTTGTTTGCCTAGCCATGGACCCTAGTTCGATTCCAGATATGGGGTGAAAATGAGGGTTTAACCTTTCATAGTGATACATTAACTGCCCTAGACTGTATTTGTAGCTGTCCTAGGGTTCAAGTTTATTTTATTACACACACTTTGCGAGGGGGTCCTGATTTCGATTCCCTGTATGCTTGAAAATGTAGGTTTAACCGTTCATAGTGATACATTAACTGCCCTGGACTGTATTTGTAGCTGTCCTAGGGTTCAAGTTTATTTTATTACACACACTTTGCGAAGGGTCCTGAGTTAAATTCCCTGCATGGTCGACAAACGCCACAAGTCCCGGGTTCGAACGCCATCGGTGATATCTAGCAGGAGAAAGAATAAATAATAACTTTGACTGTTTTCACATTTCAGCCCTGAAAAAAATTACGGAACAGCAATAATTTTATTATTTTATCTCTCTCATACGGGCGGTGTTGTAGGGTTCGAATGTCAATGACACGCAAATGTGGGTACACACCTCGCCCTGTGACGTCCCTTAGAGGGCAACAAACGCATGGCAAATGCTGTTACACATTTCACCTGGTCGACATCAGCTTTTATCTCACGCTTGTAGCCATTGTCAGGTGTCATGTGGGGTGTTTTTAACTCTCCCTCTATGCAAAGGCGGGCTCAAACCTCCCAATTATCAATCCATTAGCGTGTGGTAGCCAGTGGACCAGGATTCGAATCCCTCTGCAGTTTAGTATATTGTGAGAGTGCTGTCTTGACCTGGGGGGTTGTTTTTCACTCTCCCTCTATACAAATGCGGGCTCACTTCTGCGCTCTTTAATATTTTATTCCGGCAAAGCTGACACGTGTATATTGCCGGCGCCTTTCTGTCACAACGTATTTTAGGGTCAGAACGGTTGAAACACCTTATTCTTCTCTTGTGTTTGGTAACTAAAGAACATGAAGCAACCGGCAAAAGATATCGGGGTTCGAATCTGTGTTAGGGATTCGAATACCCGCCGAGGTGTACTGTTGGTAGTTCTCACTAAATGTTTTCCCGCTCTCTCTCCACGTAAACGCTGGAAAATTTCCTTACTCCCCCCAAAACACAGATGTGGATTCAACCTTCCCAAATCCGAATCCAGCTGGACTCGCGGTTCTGCTTCTTCTTTCGATTTTTTGTAATATTTGGGTTGGTTGAAGAGCCAGCCTCGTAAAGATTGTTAACTCACTAAAAAGAGTGCATAGTGATATATACCCGCTTCGATGAGGGAGTTCGATGTTCGAATCTTGGTCAGGTGAACTGAGGGTGGTTTTTCCCTAAATGGGTTACCACTTTCCTTCCACGCAAATAAGTTTTTTCACCCTCTCATAGTTACACTAATATTTTATAGACCGGTGGTCGCGGGGTACAAGACGTCAGGCTCGCACTAAGGGGGAAGACTATTTTAACCAAACAAAATCTCCGAAAGTATTGAACACAAATCATATATATTAGCTTTAATAAACTTGAAAAGAAATGCGAAAAAATATAGCCACGCACACACGGAAAAGGGATAAAATACACACATTTAATTAGGAAGATTCATTGATTAATTTGTAATAAATACTTACCTACTATGGTGGTCGCATGGTCTAAGACATCACTCTCGTGCCTATGCCAATGACAGGGAGTTTGGTGTTCGAATCCTGGTCAGGTGTGCTGAGGGTAGTTTATAAAAAAAAATTGATTTACATTCTCTATCCACGTAAATGCTAGTACACTTCCTCTAAATTCATCCGTCCTCATCTTTCGCTCACTAGCGTAGTTAGTAAATATTTGTATAGCCTGAATAAGAAGTGGGACGTGGTGCTTTTCAAAAATACTGTGGGGGAAGGTGATAATGAGAAAATAAAACAATAGAATGATGGAAACAGTTGACTGTTAAACCTACCTGTGGATCTAAAACCCTGGTAGTATAGTCTGTAGCTAGTAGGTTCAGCTCGTATGGGGCGAATATAAGTACATTTATATATTTAAATAAACGTGCTGCATTGAAATATTAGAAGCTAGATTCTACTACTATTATGCCATAAAAATCAAAATTTAAAATGTTTTGAGTAGTTTAAAATAATTCTCAATATTTATTAGGTGGGTAACTTTAAAGAAAATATTGACTGTCTTGAGTAGAATAAAAAAATACAATCAATTTAAAAGCGGTCTTTTCTGAGAGTTAATAATAGTTTCTGATGATGGATTGTCTAGATGTGTGCCACATGAAAGGTGTCGCCTTCTCATTGGTCGAAAATAACATTTCAGTAGCTATATAGTTTGCTGTTGTCCTGCAAATCAGCACTTATTTCACTCTTGCATATTACAAACTGGCAGGTAGTTCCAGCCCGCCTAAGAGATAGCATGACAAGCTTTAAGAGACACTATGATTGTCCTAAATAGCTGTCAGCTCATTTAAAGCTCTCACAGTTACTTTTCCGATAAAAGATGGCATGAAAATCTCGAGGAGACAAAACTCTATCGTGTGTGATAATTATTTTTGTTGCGCCAAAAGTCCCTGGTCCGAATCCCTTATTCTTTTCATGGCGTGAGCTGAAACACAACAAGGTTATTTGGCATGGGGCGACGGATCACATCATTTTAGAAACAGGCCGGGGTTTGATCCCGCAGAAAGTTCCCTTAGAACGCTAATAAATATTATAGATTCCTCGAACGTATTTAGGGAGGTTTTCCATTCTCCCTCCTTACAAAATGTGTGTGCACTTCCTATAATTTTGGCTTGCGGTTTAAATGGCTAATTTGTTAGTGTGTGTATTATCGGTTCGAGCATTAAAATTGTATTTGCTATTACTTATGAATATATTATTTCAGCGGACATTAAATTTATTTGTTGTTTAAGTGGTTTTTGTCAAAAAAGACTAGGTCCATGGGTAGCAATCTACCGTTACAATGCATCGCATGGTCTATGGCGTCCGCTGACAAAGTGATAGACACAAATGCGGGTACACTTTCTACCTGGGCTAGAAAAAGCTGGTCAACCTGTGACAGACATCCACGCATGTCGTCGGTCGATACCAAACAATCAATTTTAGTAGACTTTTGTGGTGGGGATAGCGGCCCCCTCCCGCTCGTGTGAAGTGTGGTGATTTTATTTACAGCGCAGGGGTTCGATGTTCAAATCTTGTCGTAATTATTTTTGGTCGCGCTCGGGTGGGGATTTTCTATACTACCTCAGAGCAAATGCTGGTACGCATCTCGCCAAAGGATTTAGGACGCTAAAATGTATTGAGTATCTGGGGGTAACCATTCATCAATCTTAGCGCACTTCCTCACGCGACAGCTGTTGAAAAATAAATGCTAGATAACGGTACTTTCCTTAAACTCGCAGAGTCAAGGTAAAGGGTGGGGTGGGGGTTGAATGACACCGCGCCTGGGTTTCCCCAAACACTGACAAGGTAAAGGGGGTGGGGTGGGGGCTTGAAAGACACAGCGTTGGATTTCCCCCGACCTTGTGATTTCGTAATTCAAGGTAGCGCTCTACGCTAGTGAAAGGGAAGTCCCTGCAGACCCTGTCATTCAATATAAGCCATTCATTGCGAGAGGTCCGTCGTGGAGGGAGAGCTACATTTCCCATCCAAATAAACAAGATGTATGTTCCCCAAATAAATAAATAAACTCCATAGTCCATCCCGATAATTAATAATTAATCATCAATTAACAATAATTAATTAGAAATCATCAATTAACAATAATTAATCATCAAGAACCAAAATGTCCGGGGACTGTAGGGGGGAGGGGGTTGTAGGAGACGGGGTTAAGGGAGGAAATTTCGTAATCAACGCAGGAGATTTCGTAATCAGCGGGGGAAATTTCGTAATCAACTGCAAACATGAACAGGGTCAATTACCTCGAGGTTTTGAGGTCCCAATCTATTCTTGTCTCAACTTGTCTTGTCAACCCGCCAAACAGGCGCCAGTCATCAGGGAAAACCCATTACCAAATAGGGGGGTGGGGGACCTAATTCAAGGTTGTGTTGCAACACCAGGAAAACCCATTGCTAGGGTCAATGACCTCAATTCTTGTCGCAACTCGTCTTGTCGGTCCTGCACCGGGTCTCGATGACGTCACCGGGTGATGGAGGCGAGAGGGGGAAAGTGCGCAACCGTTCTGCGCAGTGGTCACTACTCGGTAAGCGGCCGACCCCCTCCAGTCTACGCAGGACAGTCGTAGCGAGAGGTTCGTGCAGAGACGTATGCTCACCATCCAAATAAAATATACTCCAATGTCCTTCCCCCTACCCATACATGAATAATTAATTAGCACACATCAATAATCAATTAGCAGACATGAATAATTAATTAGCACGCAACAATAATCAAGAAAAAAAAGGCCCGCACAAGTACCAACATGTTCAAGGCGTGGTGGGGTTGTAGGGGATGGGGGTGTAGGGGGGTTGTAGGGGAGGAAATTTCGTAATCAACTGGTGGAGATTTTGTAATCAGAGCGGAGGGAGGGGAGGGGGGGGGTGGTCTAATTATAGCAGCCAATCAGAGGCCAGATCTATTTATAGCGACCTATCAGAGAAAAGTAGGTCAAATTGTGCTGGTACGCCGGGCTAGACTACTTCTAACCCTAAAACTAAGGGAAAAGGGGAAAAAAAAAAACAACATCAGTTTTCTCTAAACTGGATCTAATTATTTTGATTAAATTTCGTATATGGCCACTGTTTAATATCACAAACAAAATGAATGCTCTTATTTTCCAATCAAAATTGATTTGAGCGTACTTTACATTCGCGGAAATTGCCAATTTTGGTCATATCGCCATAACTATTTGAGATACGAAATAACTTATTGTTGTAAAATTGTAGTATACCCTACTATTAAAAATAAAGATATTTTATTTGAAATATATTTTAATAAAACCAATATTTTTCCGAGCTACGATATAAGCGTGTATGTATATTTACTTTCTCGCTACCTTACAGGTAGAGAAAGTATTGTAATCGTCAAAAAAATCGAACTCGAGATTTTGATGAATAAAATAATATCTAAAATGTTCTTTTTTTAATTTCCTCACACCTTTCTATTTACCTAGATGTACATACTTAAGGTGGAACTGTAGGGAACAAGAGTTGGGGGCAGTATTTTTGAAGTTTTTTCCTCAAAATATTTTTTTGGTTAGAAGAGATCAAATATTTCTCCAGTACCATACATAGAGTTTAATTTTCTTCACGTGGTGATATCAACAGTTGTTGAATATATCTCTCAAGAGTGTCCTAGAATTTAATGACAATTTTTTCTCTTATTTTAAAAAGTTTATCATCTAATACCGCTATCCTCATGACATATATTCAACAACTGTTGATATCGCCATGTGAAGAAAATTAAACTTTATGTTTCTACTTGAGCAATAATTGATTTATTTTGGCCAAAACATATAAATTTTTTACTATATAAAATGCAAACACACTGCCCTTAACTCGCGTTCCCTACACTCCCACCATAATGGGTGGATTAAAATAAAAGTGGTGCTATGTGATAAATCCAAAAATCTTACTTACTTTGTTCTCACTTAAGTTCAATTCAAGAAGATACTCAAATTATGTTTAATCAGAAACATCAGCTGGCTACATCGCACTCACTGGAAGCTGCTAAGCCGACAACGTTTACTTACTGATGTCACGTCCGTACAGGAGAAGGGGTTGGGGGTACTTTGTGAACGAGGGGTGTAGGGCGAGGGCAAGCGAGGAAGACACACAAACTAAAAAAAAAAAGGTGAACAAATTGGTGTTTAGTGGTCGGGTTGTAAATGCGGCGGCAGGGGGTGTGAACCCAAGTTGAAATTAATTACTTCACAAGAGAGTGGAGAGAGGATTTATTATCACCTCGCGAGTTCGTCATGCTTTGATCTGTTGCGAGTACTCTGTGTGTACTATACATGGGGGGGAGGGAGGGTCGAGCCGTTTCTAGTGTCGGGCTCAAGTGGGAAGACCCTTTGGATACTGTATAGTGTGGCTATCACACGAGAAGAGAAGGATAAGATTTTATCCATTGAAGAACAAAACAAAATTAAAATAAGCTTAAAAACTAGTCGAATCAGTGGTATTGTAGGATAAGATGTCAGTCTCGTCTTGTGTGGTTTGTCTGTTACGAGGATGTTCAAATCCCAGAAGGGTATACTGGGGGTGGTTCTTCTTAAATGTTCTCTTCTCCTCCTCTCTCTCTCTCTCTTCTCTCTCTCCTCTCTCTCTCTCTCTCTCTCTCTCTTCTCTCTCTCTCTCTCTCTCTCTCTCTCCCTCTCTCCAAGTAAATACTGGTACGTTAACATTATTTCTAAATTTGGTTGTTTTCATCCTTATTCCGGACGTTGCACTCAAATTTAAAAAAAATATATTTAGTGAAATAAAAACAAATCTTGTTCTTTTACTGTAAGTAGGCCTAGTTGCAATTTTAGATTATTAAATTTAAAACAAAAATAGCTTACCACCCTTACTACCAACACAACTAAAATTTATTCCAACAGAAAACAAATAAACCATTTTAGTTGGGGCTGACGTTTACGAGAATATTTTTTTATATACTAAACGTGATGCATATTTATAATTTAGTAATTTATTATAAATAAATTATTAATCAAAAATATTTAATTTGGTTCAATAATATCAACAATTTAAAAAGTAAAGATGTGATGCATTTTTTAATAACCACTTTTAGACTTAGTTTTAATGATATATATATTTTTAGAACCGCGTATTACTACCCGTTCGGGCTATACACCTATGTACTACTTACTCTAATAAGCTAGGGATTAGGAAGGTTTAATTTAGAGTAAGTGCGCCTACATTTGTGTGGAGGGAGAGTGGAAAACCATTGAGGGAAAACCACCTTCAGTTCACCTAACCGGGATCGAACCTTGATCTACCCGTCTTCAGTAGTATAGTCTATTGCGAGAGTAGCGCGTTAAACCATGCGGCTACCGAAGTGCATTTTAAAAATACTACTACTACTACTACTACTACTACTACTACTAATAATAATAATAATAATAACAATGATAGTAATAATAGCTTTGTAATTACTAGCAAAGTAAATTTAGAAGAACGGTTAGTGTAACTGACTCTGTCTTGGAGACTTTCGTTCAATCACACATGGATTTTTTGATTTTTGCTTACTGGCGTATTGGCGGTCTAAGTTCACTGACAAAATGGATGGACCTGTCGTGAGACAGAACACCTTATAATAATATTGTTACTATAAACTACCCTATAGGCCTAAATTTTATTTCCAATAGATTGATTAAATGTTATATTATTTTTCTAATAATACCTATTCTCACTTTCTATCACATCAAACTATACAATAATGAATAATTAATTAATCATTAGTTATTAATTAATTAATCATTAATTAATTAGTAATTAATTATTAATTATTTACTATTATCATTATTATTATTACTAAGTACAGTTTGATGAGAAATGAAAACATAATAGGCTTATAATATAATCATAATAATTATTATATTGTACGGTAATATATTGAAATATATCATTACTACTACGTGAAGACTACATTGCAATGTCCTTTTTGTCTTCAACATTTTTAATAACACCCTTTCTTGCAAATATATATTCTTGAACATTATAACGATTATAGTTCTATATATTCATTTTGATCAATTAATAGAAATAATCATATCCGATCTAATATGAAAATATTCCAAATTTATTTAATTAACACTATGTTTCGCAGTAAATATCTACGTGGTGCAACGTCCTTCTGTCTCTCTCTATCAGACACCCAGGCAAAATCTTCTCGAAGGAGAAGAGGGGGGAAGGAGGTATAGAAACGAGGGACTATTGCATCCCGTTACTAAAGGGATATTCTAAAAGCGAGATCTTCATGAACAACCCTGTTGGAAAACGGAGGTGAGGACACTCGTGTAATAGTTGTCAAGCTATTAGGACTCGCGTCTTAAAATTATTATTAATCACCGAATCTAAGCCTGGACCGTGGTCATTCCGTACCGGTCACTATAATGGATCAATATTGATCCAATGGCATTTTAATCATCCCGGTTCCCTAATAAGTGGGATAACAACACGTGTGATATAATATCGGGAATTCACCCGCAGTAACGCTGAATAAATACTTCATTAAAAAATAAAAGCGATTTAAATTATAGACTAACCCCTTTCGGTGGCCACGTGGTCTAGCGTGCTACTCTCCCAGTGGACCAGATGGACGATGACAGAGATGTAGAGGTTCGAATCTCGGTCGGATGTACTGAGAGTGGTTTTCCCATATGGTTTTCCACTCTCTCTCTCTCTGCACGCTAATATGGGTACATTTCCTATAGATATAACCTTCCTAATCACTACCGCAATTAGTACATAAGCGAATAACCCGAACGGGTAGTAAGACGTAGTGCTAAAAAAAACTAAACTCTTGTATTCTGCTGGTTAAAATATTGATTTACATATAACTATCTGCTTCAGAATTATTAGCAACCTCCTCCAAACGCAACCCTCTCCAGCCAAGTAGCAATGCCTCGCCGGAAAAGTGTGTTTTACAACCAAACAAGCAAAGAGGATACAAAGTTTGGTGACTACATTACCTTCTCATTCCGACAACTGTGTGTTGAAAACATTTGTGTTAAGAATATTTATGTATTTATAAAATATAGACTATACTTTGTATACATGAATGGGTTAAAATGACTCAAAAATAACTAAAAGTGCTTAAAAATTTCTAAAATATTAAGCAAACCAACAAGAAAATATGACCTTAAATTCAAAAATGACAAAAAATTATCAATAAAATATACTCGTATAGTTATACAAGTAGATCATGAACAATGTTTATGTACAGTACTTGTGAGCATTGTAGGCCTATGTAACGAACAAAAAAAAGATGACAAAGGCCTAAGTTATCATCTAAAATTTGGACTCTGTTAATGGCTAATAATTATGGCACACAAATATAATGTATAGGTTTTCTTGCAAGCTATGTATTTTTCTGTATTTCTTCATCAATGATAGCCTATTTAGATGTCTCAACTTTTAGCTATAACTTTAATACAGGAACAGGAAACTAAACATTGCAATTACATTATTCTTTAGATTAAAAACCACACCTGGACACGTGAATCGAATCCGGGACCTTGGGCTTAGAAGGCCAATGTTTTAACCACTGAGCTATCTAGGAGTTTTCCTGTACCCAGCGTAATTTCTCAATCATATTTTAAGGCAAAGTCTATGATGGACGTGCGGAAATCGTCAGCTAATAATCACACATATGTAGCTGACGATTTCCGCACATCTATCACAGACTTTGCCATAAAATATGAGTGAAGAATGACTGAGCACGAAACTACTCCTGGCTAAAGCATTGAAGTACCAAGCCAAAATCGGTGACCTGATGGTCTAGGGGTAAAGTAGTCAGACTTCTGTGCTGGGGGTCCGGGGTTCAATCCTAGGTCCCGGCACAGATTTATCTGATTGCCAAACCCTTCCTTCACCCCTGACAAGACGTGTGTTAATCACAACTTGTGAATGTGAGGAATGCCAGGCCTCCACCGTGGTTCGGATTCCACGTTAAACTGTAGGTCCTCCATTTCATCTCACAATCACCCTACCATTACAAATTAGCGTAAGTGCGTATAACTCGAACGGGTAGTAAGACGCGGTGCTAATAATAATAATAATAATAAGCCAAAAGTCCTGTTCGGGTTCGATTCCTGTTTCGAGGTGTCATTTTTCAATTTAAACAATATGATATTTAGATGCGGCTATTACCTTATTTAACAAATATAATAGCTTAGCTACTTAATACATCATAATTACATAATTATTAGGGGTTTGCAAAGGTCCCTGTTTAGATGTGAAGAAAAAGTGAAAATGAAGTTGAAGCTAGGGTGTTGTTGTCTCATAACACTACTTTTAATCTTTAAATCGTCCATGAAGTGCATCTAGGTAAAAAAGTTGAGATTAAAAAAAAAGAACACTATATTATTTTAGGCTGAAATGTCTGCATCCATCCATAATTACGTTATTGATGTCATTTTATCAATAGTAGGTGTTCAAATACTGTTTTGCAGCTGTGATAAAACAGTTTATATATTATTTTCAGTGAGATATTCTGAATGTATTAATAATATAATTATGTTAGTTTTATCTTTCCTTTGAAATTTTTCAAATATGCGAAAGTTATTCTGGGTCTTAAAATCAAAGAGGAGATTCGACAATCAAATTCGATAATTTGAAACTTAACACACCCCTAATTATTACTATATTATGTTTATATCACATAAAACTTTATATTATTATTATTATTATTATTATTATTATTATTAGTGCACTCTATTTCCAGTTCTTTAACTTCTATTACAATAAATGTAAAGGACGATGCAATATAGATTTAATGGAACTAACCATTCTTCATTATAGGAGAGAACAGGTGATTATATTACCTACCGTCCCTACCCCCTCACCCCATGCCAACGTGACCCAATTTGATTTGTCTGATTATAATGTGTATTATTAATTTCCCGTGATTTTACCACCCCTGTACGTTTAAACACAGAGATTAAATCAGTGCACGAATTACAAACTTAAGTCTACCCGTTCGGGTTATACGCACTTACGCTAATGTGTGATGGTAGGGTGATTGTGAGATGAAATGGGGGGGTCTACAGTTTAACGTTGAATCCGAACCACGGTGGAGGCCTGGCATTCCTCACATTCACAAGTTGTGATTAATACACGTCTTGTCAGAGGTGAAGGAAGGGTTTGGCAATCAGATAAATCTGTGCCAGGACCGAGGATTGAACCCGGACCCTCAGCACAGAAGTCTGACACCCTACCCCTAGACCACTAGGTGACCTCATAAATATATTATTTCAACACAGGATACACCCTTATAAAATACAGTTCATAGAAAGGGCCTTATCTGACAGCTAGAAAAGTCACTATATATATATTTTCACGTATTCATATTTCAAGTCATACTATCCTAAGGTAGTATGGAAGGGGACGTTAAAAGAAAGGCCAGTGTTTTTATAGTTCTTATGGCAAAACTTTTTTTGGGTTAAAATTTAAAAAAAATCTCCAGTAGAGAGTTTAATTTTCTTCACATGTTGATATCAACAGTTCATGAATATCCATCAATATCCATAATGAGCATGGCAGTATCAGATGAGATATGTTTTAAATCAAGAGAAAGAGTTGTCATTAAATTCCAAAAACACAATTGACAAATATTTAAGAAATTTTAGGGTCACCATGGGAAGAAAATTAAATTCTATGTTTGTACTGGAGCATTATGATATTTGTTTTGTCAAAAAAAAAAAGTTTTGCCATAAAAACTGCAAAAACACCGTTTTTTTTCTCGCTTCCCTTACATGCCACCTTAATCTGCCACTTTTAGTAATCAATATCAATACCTATAAAATAACACTAATAGAATAGTAAAATAATATTAATATTGGCCGCAAATAATGTTTGTATTTTAATTTAAAAAAAGGTCCTCTCTATGAAAATAGTACTGTGATGATTATATTCGGAGTGAGATAACTGCTAATAATGCCTATTTTAATAGCGCCCAGACTTTTTTTTTTTAAAAAAAAAGAACATTTCGTAAATCTGTCAACTGTCGAAGCCTACAAGTCTACTTTCATGTCAGTTATTATCGTACAGGAGTGACATCAAATGCAATACACCGGCTACGGTACATAGCCTATAGGCTTCAGCGAAACAGTTTATGTCAGACGGAAAAAAAAAACTTGGACAAAAAAAAAGCCAAATAGATACAAAGTGAAACAAGGACAGAGGTATGGGAAATGTATCGAGCGAGCCAGCGAAACACATCAGATTGCTGTTGACTCAAAAAAAAAAAACGGTCCAACGCTTTGAGCTGAGTACACATTTGAACGTTTTGAGCCCGGAGGGGTGAGGGGGTTGGGGTATCATGCTTTTCCCTGCTTTGATCTCTCTCTCTCTCTTTCACACACATACACACACACATACATATAAATTGTACAACGGATATAGAGATTCGTCACAAACTATACGGTGAAGAAGGATTGTCAACCGTAATCCTTTTTGACGAACATTGCGTACACATGGGGTAAAATTTAGGAGTGAGAGAGAGAAGTTAGAAGAAAAACAGTTTATGTTCAAATCGTGAGAGCTCATAAAATGAAAGTATAAAAACCCAATTAAATTAAATATGTATGCTAAAATATACCATATCAGGATAGAAACATTTATTTGGTAGTAAAAACAAGTGAGAGTATATTTCTTTGCCTACACTGTAATAAAAACAGTGTTGTTACACTGCGAAAGTGTGAAATATATTTAAATATAGTATTTTCCCTCAGAATTATTATATTTACGGTCATAGCGACTTTTTAACCTCACCACTACAACAGGGTAGGATGGCGTAAGGGAGAGCAAAAAAAAAAAAAGAGGTTGGTTGTGGTGGGGGGAATGCCGGGGGTGTAAAAGGGAATTGTGGGAGGTGGGGTAGAGTTTTGTTCATTACAATCACAGATTGTTATGTACTTTGCGCACAACGACGCAATAATAGTGTTCTTGTGCTGTAGTTAATATGGAACACTGATTTGTTTGAGTTTTGTTAAGTCTAAACATAGAAGGGAAGACTTTTTTTTATCTCTTAATATGGGATTCGGTACAGACGTTTTAATAGCGGATTTTGATTTTTTTTTTGTTTGTTAATCTTTATTTCAAACAAGACAAAAAGTTTTTTTTCTAGTGTATAAATGAATATATTGATATTTTTAACTAGGGCGTTAAGCACGAAATTCATTAACGAATTAATTTAAAGACACATTGATGACAATGAGATCAGGGTTCGAATCTCAGTTGGATGCAAGTCTACTGAAGGGGGTTTTTCCTCAATGTTTTTTCAACCTCCCTCCACACAAATGCAGGTATACATCCTCTAAATTCAATCTTTAATATGCCCAACACATTCGCGTAACTGCTTAAAACACAAACGGGTAGTAAGACACGGTGATGAAAAATAATAACTTTGAGGAAATTTACCCCCGTTAGGGAATGGTTAAACCACCCCGAGTGCACACGGATGAGTTTCGAACTTTGACTTCTTCATCATTGGTAGTTAAATCAGCATATGTCTAGCATGACGCCTTAGAACGTGTGACCACCGTTTCGAGTGGGACGCAGTTAAAGTGGGGATGTAAGGGACGAGAGAAAAGGCCAGTGTTTTTGCAGATTTTATTTCAAAACTTTATTTTTGTGGTCATAATAAATAACAAATTTCACCGGCAGAAAAATAGGGTTTAATTGTCTTCACATGATGATATCAACAGTTGTTAAATATCTATCAAGGGTGTTCTGGTATTTAATGACAACTTTTCTATTTATTTAAAATGTTTGTCATCTAATGGCGCTATGCTCATGACAGATATTCAACAACTGTTGATATCACCATGCGAAGAAAATTAAACTATATATTCCTAATGAAGCAGTATTTGATTTGTAATTTTTTTTTAAGTTTTTAAACAAAAACTGCAAGAACACTGGCCCTTTATTTTGTCCCTTACATTCCCAACTTAATTATGAAGTTGGTTCTCATAAGTACCTTTAAGAATCTAAAGTTAAAATAATTTAGTAAAAAGTTAAATAATATAAAATATTGTGTTTGATCAAATAGGTAGAGGTATTACGTTTAATGGCTTACCCTAAAGGGTCGGGAATAGAAAGTTTATTTATCTGAAGTGCAACCGCATTGTCGTGGAGAGGTATTGGGAAAATGTTGGAAAGAAGAATCACACGTAGAAAACAACCCTTGTTGCACCTTGTCGAGATCGAACCTCAACCCTCCTACCACCAGGAATCCAACGCATTATGCTTATGTGTTAGGGATGAGGAAGCTTGAATTTAGATAAATTGTACCCGCAATTGCGTGGAGGAAGAGTGGAAAAACCATTAGGAAAAAACACCTTCAATAAACTCAACCGGGATTCGAGCCCCGATCTTCCCGTCATCGGAAGTTTATTATAGTGCGATAGTGACGCCTTATACCATGTGATCATCGAAGCGGGTATGTTTCAGTTTAAATGATCTTAGCTTGTTGCACTGCTGTTATTGTTATTAGCACCGCGTCTTACTACCCGTTCGAGTTATACACATTTACGCTAATGTGTAATGGTAGGGTGATTGTGAGATGAAATAGAGGACCTACAGTTTAACGTGGGATCCGAACCACGGTGGAGGCCTGGAATTCCACACATTCACAAGTTGTGATTAATACACATCTTGTCAGAGGTGAAGGAAGGGTTTGGCAATCAGACCAAGGATAGAGCCCGGGACCCCCAGCACAGAAGTCTGACACCTTACACCTAGACCGCCAAATCACCTTGTTGCACTGCTAAAATATGAACTAAAGTACGATAAGAAAATTATAGTAAAATCTTGACCAAAAAAACTTTAAAGTATCTGCCGGCAAACTTTGGTGCCATCTGTCTAAGAAAGTACTGTACTACATCACACGTTAACCTCATAATAACGTCGCAATGAGGAGGGTGAGAGACGTTGGCAAGGGTGTGAGGGGGGGGGGGAGCTGACGCAGATGCGACAAGGACTGACTGCTTACACTGTGATGTGAACGACAAGAGTTAAGATGAGTATACAAAAAAAAAAAACACAAATCCCGCAGCTTTATTATGAAGAGTGTTTAGCGAGAAAAGCGGAAAGCGGCTTGGATGAGGCTTCTAAGTTTCCTGATTGTGTAAACACTCTTTCATGCCCCTGTTAGAGAGAGAAAGAGAAACTTTGTTTAAACAAGACAACCCTCTCCCTCCCCCGCTCCCTCCAAGCCTCTTAGCCCCCCCACCCCCCCCCCCACTGGCATGTGTGAGTGCTGATTTGTTAAATTGTAGATTCGAGCAGATACAATAATACATATTTTAAAAAAATTGGGTGTTTTAATTATACTTAATAATTTGTCCATAATTCTTTTTTAATAATTTTTTCTTGGCAATCGTGAGAAGTTCGTTAATGTATCTACTCCGTATCCATGTTTGTATAACGGAGTTTATCCCCGCGTCTTACTAGCTGTTCAGGTTATACGCATCATACTAAATACACAAATGAGCTAGGGACGAGGAAGATTGAATTTAGAGGAAGTGTACTTGCATTAGCGTGGCGGTAGAGTAGAAAATCAATTTGTAAAAATCACCCTTAGTACACTCGACAGGAATTCCAACCCCGATCTCCCTGTCATCAGCAGTCTAGTCTAACACGAAAGTAGCGCCTTACCATGCGGCCACCGAAGCATGTAAGTAGGCTATTAAAGCGTGTGAAGTAAATTCGTTACTGAAGGACCAACAAATAGCTGAATAATTCATAGCACACCAAACGCCCAAATATGGGAGAAATTTTCAGATAGGCGATGAATTCGAGAGCTAATATCCAAAATATTGATATCCAGATTTTGATTTTGGAACTATTTGCACAGTCCAGATTTGAAATATTTCTAGATATTCCGAATTTTACAAATTTTGTGGCGGGCCTTGGCTTGAATTCCTGGTTTATTGATTATATGAACTATACACATTTCATTATTAGGCTAAATCTGATTTTGAAATCATCGATTTAATGAGAATCCGAATTTTACAGATTTAATGATAGGTCTGATCTTGACAAATTTAATGATAGGCTTAATTCGGATATACATAATATCCAGGTTGCTATTTTACCCTATGTGTTAGTCACACAACCTTATATTTAAATTGTATTTATTAATATTATTAATACTTAAAGTAGGCCAATATTTTTAATGCTTAGGCCTAACGTAAGGCCTAAGGGCCAGTTTCATAGTCAAATTTAGTACGCCTAAAGTGCGAGTCGATACTAAATACAGGACGACACCTACCTAGACCAAAATGGAATGGGCCAGTTTCGCATTTGAAACTGGCCCATTCCATTCAATTTCAGGTAGGTGACGTCTTGTATTTAGTATAGCGCCGCACTTGAGGCGTACTAAATCTGACTATGAAACTGGCCCTAAGACTATTTAAGAAACTTCTGGTTGGGTGTTTAAGGCGTTACTGGCCCAAATCATTTCAGATAAAATAATGTTTAGCTTAATATATTTTATAGCAAAACATTGAATCAAGTGTAATTCGATCTGCCCAAAAATCATTGATAAACAAAATGATCCAGAGCATTATAAAACCTGTACTTTTTGTAAATTCATATTAAGCTACTCCTCTTTAACCGGACATCAATATTTGATACCCAGATCGGTGGTCACAGGAATTTAATGTCAACCGCTCATATAGTCTGGCTTGTAAGTGATGGGCAGGTTGGAGTTTGAATCCCGGCTGGATGTACCAAGGATGGTTTTCCCCCCGAATTGTCTCCCACTAATCCTCCACGCTAATGCTGGTAAATTTATTATAAATTCTACCTTCCATATTCCTATCTAATTGGCATAGTCAAATTGCGTAAAAGCAAGGACTGGTACTAAGACAAACATATGATAGGATACATAATATAGTTTTATTTTATATTAAACAATTCAGTAGGCCTAAATAAACACAGCTCCATTTTCAGAGGTTTTATTTGTACTAATTAATAATCAATATACATAGGACTAATTGCTCTGTAAAAATCCTATAGGCCTATATTATAAAATATTTTGTGTACGTTTCAAATACCTTTATATTAAATATTTTTTAGGATTAAAGAGGGATATTCAAGGGATTTAAGGATTCGAAAAACCCATCTTTATTATGGCCTATATTTATATATACTAATAGGTGTATAGGGCCTATACACATTTATTATACAATATATATTATATACGCATATATTATACATATAGGCCTATACATTTTTATAGGCCTATATATACAAATATATTATATATTCACATTATTAGAATATACCCTATATCCAGGCCCATCTAATATTCAATTAAGTGACCAATGACAACCTGGACACAGGACTCGAACCCAGGATGTTTTATTTTTCGTGCCAATGCTTTATGATCAGGATTGACCCTGTGGACAATAATCATGCACGTATTAAGAGTTCATCACATTAACGGCGTTTTAAAATAAACACAACTTTATTTGGAATATTAGAAAATACTGTACATACATTTTTCTTTAAATATATTATACGGAACTCCGCAAGGACTTTTACGCTCTATTGTTTAAAAATAGAGATATTTACTCAAAACTCGCAATATATATTAAATGAAATAATATAAACTAGCTAACCCAACCATAAATTGCACTATACTTATGTAAAACTTTTTTTTGAGTCCCGGTTTTAAATTTTATAATTTTATTTTTTAAAAGTTTATGTCCTCATTTGTATGTTTGGACCGAAAAAAAGATCAATATTGGGTTCACAAGGGTCAACATTTCGTATTAAAATTTCGACTTCCGTTTAAAATGTTTGACATTTTATTAGGTGTTGCAAATCTTCATGTCACCGCATTGCTATTAAATTCCTCATTTATAAATTTTGACCAATAAGAAACAATAAATGTAAATATTGACTATTGAGTTCAAAATGGAGATACATTGTTGTACAAACATTTCTCCTAAGAGGTTTAAGGAAAAATAATAAACTTTTTAAGAGACTTACTTGTATTTAATTACTCTATGACATTGGAGAATTATTGCGTTAAAACTTTAGTATTTCTTTACAACTAAATCTCACAAAATTGTATTAATATATTTGCCAATATCTCAGAAACTGTTGGTTTTATAAAAATATATTTCATATACATATTTTTAATAGTACTACAGTGACATTTTAGTAATACGCGGTGCTAATAATAATAATAATAATAGTACTACAATTTTACAAATAATTGCGGGGATACGGAGATTTCAGCTTCTGTAAAGTACCCTAAGGGTCATTTCCATGGGAAAATAAAAATATCAAGTTTATTTATAATCTTAATCAACGCCTAGATACGAATTTTCATCAAAATCGTTAGAGCCGATTTTGAGAAAATCGATTTTTTCTCTTTTCGCCTTTTACTAAACTACTCTTAATTTTAAGTTTAAACAGACACACAGACAGACGGCAATGCAAAGACCACTTTTTAGGGTTCGGGGTCCATGAGACGTCGACATCCATCAACAATTCAGGTTAGATTTTTACTTTCTCGCTATCTTACAGGTAGAGAAAGTATTGTGATCGTCAAAAAATTCAAACTCGAGATTTTGATGAATCTCGACATTTCATGACCTCCCGAATTCGAAAAGGTGGTTTTTCAATTTCCGTCTGTCTGTCTGTCTGTCTGTACCTCCAACTAGAGCCTAAACTGTTTCACCAATCGGGCTAAAACTTGGGATCTAGGGTTTTCATAGGGTTGCCCCAAGTGGTTTTTGGAATTGGATATCCAACCCTATAATTAATGGTAGCTTACTGAAGGGCAAAAAGAGATAAAGTCGTTTCTCTCAAAATCGGCTCTAACGATTTTGATTAAATTTCTTTTCAAAACTCTTATAAATATTTTAAATAAAATGGCTACTCTCAATATTTCAGTTAAATGACATTAAGGACTCGATTCTGATGCGTAAATTCTATTTTTTTATCATATCTCCGAAACTATTTGAGATATGAAATTACTTATCACTACAAATAAGTAGATCTATTTATAATACAAATATTTTATTCTAAACATATTTTTATAAAACAAATAACTTTCAAGCTATACGCAAATATATATATATTTTTACTTTTCGAAAACTATTAGCAAGAAAGTAAAAAGTATAGCAAACAGAACAAGACTCTGAACCTGTAATACCTAAAGCTACGAAGGTAAGCAATCTCGTCAAGACACGTGGTTCCTTATGTAAGGGCCATAAAACGCGCGCCACTGTGACGACTGAAAACTTGTCACGTCACAAGATCAACAAATAGAACAATGATTATGATGAATATATCCTCTTTGCGAGCAAAGATGGCATTCATCTCTAGTTGTTATTATTATTATTATTATTACTATTACTATTATTATTATTACTATCGTTACACTTAAAGAAGCGAGCTAACAAACAAACGTACAAATTGCTAAATAAAGTAATAAACCTAGAATAAACTAGAAAATAATTTACGTTATCAACAAGGTCGTAGATATGGGGGCATAACGATAAGGATTTAAAGCTTTTGAATTATTAAGGGCACCGTCTACAAAAGCCGTATCCGTAAGGTATGTAGTCTATAAGAAAAAAAATCAACTCCATAGTAGCAAATTGCTCTGTCTACGAAGTCCTGATCCGTAAGGTCTGTAGTCCGTAAGAATAGATCAACTTCAAAGTAACAGGTTACTCTATCTACAGAGTCCTGATCCATAAGGTCTGTAGTCTCTAAGAATAGATCAAATCCACAGTAACAGGTTACTCTGTCTACAGAATCCTGATCCATAAGGTCTGTAGTCTCTAAGAATAGATCAAATCCACAGTAACAGGTTACTCTGTCTACAGAATCCTGATCAGTAAGGTCCGTAATCCGTAAGAAGAAATCAACTCCACATTTAAGATATTGCTCTGTCTACAGAGTCCTGATCCGTAATGTCCGTATTCCGTAAGAATAGATCAATTCCACAAAGATCCGATCATAATAAGAGATTGACGACACAGAAAAAGAGATTCTTCTAGCCATAGAGTCCCAAACCATATGTTCCGTCGACCTCCGTAGAAAGTTGGATCAACTTTAACTTTCTTAAAGATCGTTACGGATGGCAAGAAGCACCAATGACCGGAAGACAAACAAAAATGACCCATCAAGGTGTGAATCGAAATTAAATGGTCACCGTTTTGTAAAATTATCATACTTTCATTTATCTACATTTATATAAACTCATTTAAAAGTTTAACATATTAAGGCTATCGCTATTTTAACTAGAACATACGAAACAAAAAATAAAAATTATGAAACTCTCAATTGTGTTTATAGAACTTACCGATTTAATTTTTTTTTATTTCGATGAGTTTGAATGGTAGGAGTATACCATTTTCTCTATAGTTGACTGAGTATCACGTGATTAAGGACACGAATAGAGCGCACAAAATTATAGTTCGTAAATAATTAAATACTATAAGGATGCGGAGCTTACGGAGTATGTAGACGTGGCTTTACAGAGTTAAAGTGTAAATGGGTGGGGGTCAAAGGGGAAGAGGTCACGTTTTGACTAGAATTAAAACGTGTGACATAAATTCCGTGCAAAGGTGTCGCAAGATTTGTTGGAACAATGGGGTTATAACATACAAGATTGTGTGAGGAGCAGTAAATATAATAATTGTTTCAACTGAAGGAAGTCAACAATGTGTTGGGTTGGATATAATAGCGTGTTTGCGTTGCTGACAGTCTAAATTATTTATTTAGTATGACAGTTTTTAAGTTCCTCTTTGTTTGAGGATTTGTTTTTTAACTGTTAATAATTTTAGAACGGTGAATGACACACTGAATTAAATCCAACGACACGTTAGTACAGTCCAATTTTCATAGGAACTAGGAAGGGCATTAACTGACAGGTATAAAAGTTACCAGATCTAATTTCACGTATTCATACGTTAAGTCATGTGATCTGTAGCTGTCACTTTTGATGGTTACTATAAATACCTATAAAATATCACTGGTAAAATATTATTAATTTTGGCAGAAATTTTTGTTTCTAAAAAGCCCTTTCTATGAATACTTGACTGTAAGCCCCTATCACAACTGCGAACATTAGAATTATTTTGTATTATCATTTTTACGTTCTATTGCGTGCTCCTATCTATATCATAGTTTATTTATTTTTAGGTATTTAACGTGCCCTTTATGAGCAGTCTGATTGTATCAGAATACGACTCACAAATTAACTTAATTTTAAAACAGACACAAGGAAAGGCTTTATTTGAACTTAAATACATTTTTCGGCTAGAGCGGGAATCTAAATACGGAACTTTAGGTAGACACGCCACATTTTACTACCCATCCGGGTTGCTCGAAAATGTACTCTTAAGTAGTACGGATGAGAAAGGTAGAGTTTTTAGTAAAATATGTAACTACATTTACATGCAGGGAGAATTGGAAACAATTTATGATACAGTACAACATCCTCAGTATATCCAAACGGGAATAGATCCCCGACCCCCCCCCCCCCATCACCAGCAAACAAGACTAGGTGAGAGACTGATGCCCTTGTCCTCATGTCCATAGGCGTGGGTAACTCAGCTGAGCTAGTGTGCCTGATTCTTACCCTGGAGAACGGAGATCAATCCTCGATGGAGCGAAAGTTTTTTTTAAAAACCCATAGTCTGGTTTTTCAACCTCTACTCAGGTGAATGTTGGTTCATTTATATTAGAGATGAACCGCTCCAATCCTAGTTTCCTCAAATCCTATGGTATTAGAGATATTTGAGATTCGTAAAAATCTCAAAAAAGTTTCTCTGATACAATTACGAGGACATTAACTTAATATAACTATTTTAAGAGTTATCATATAGAATTGTGTAGCTATGAGGGTAGCAATATCACATTATCTATTAAAAGTGACACTTGCAGATCAAACGGCTTGGCGTATAGATATATGAACATGATTTATTAGATTTTATGGCTATCAAATAGGTTTATTCTATCTAATCGGATTGTATCTCTACTGTAGACTATAATTATATTATATCATTTACTTATTAAGTCATCCGCTTTAGTGGCTACGTGGTCTAGGTAGTTACTCTCGCAGTATAATAGACTGGCGATGACGGGGAGATTGAGGCTCGAATCTTGGTCAGGCGTACTGAGGTTTTGTTTCCGAAATGGTTTTACACTCTCCCTCCACGCAAATACGGGTACACTTCCTCTGAATGTAAACTTCCTAATCCCTAAAACCATCAGCGTAATTAGTAAATAAGCGTAGGCCTATAACCCGAACGGTTTGTAAGACACGGTGCTAAAAAAACTTATTATTATTTAGCACCGCGTATTACTACCCGTTCGGGTTATACGCTTAAGTACTAATTACGCTAATAGATTAGGAATTGGTAAGGTTGAATTTAGAGGAAGTGAACCCGCATTTGCGTGGGGGGAGAGTGGAAAACCATTTAGGAAAAACCACCCCCAGTTCACCCGACCGAGATTCGAACCTCGATCTCCCCATCCTCGGCAGTCGAAAAAAACTTATTAAGTAAACTTTGTTGTAGGATTCTACTGTGTTTACTTCGTTTATTATTCTACTCGACGTCTTTGCTAAAGCCCTATTTTACTAGAATACTTAATAAGCCTATGCGACACTCACCGATGGGCTCGTGGAACAAGGCATGAGTCTCGCGTCTCATCTGATTCACCGGTGACGGCGATGGAAAGGTTGTGGTTCGAATCCCGGACCGGTGTTCTGAAGACATTTTACACATAATGCTTTCCTTTATACCTATATTCAAATGGGGTACACTTCCTCTAAATTCTATTTTCCTCTTCTCTGCCCCATTAGATTAGCTATGCCTGCACGCGGGTAGTAAGACGCGTGACACAGAAATTAAGCCTATAATATATTTGGGTCTATTTAGACAGGCTATTATGTAAAGCCTATTAAATCGATTATGTTATTTTTATAGGGTAGAAAACAGGATGAAATTGAATTAAATATTTAAAATAAATTAACATACAGCATTATTTTTTTCTTCGTGAAATATTTTAATTGGACGAATAGTATTATTATTGAGAACAATGACATTATAATAATACTGATATTTCGTTAGAGTAAATTAATAATGAGGCATCCTCTTTTTCTCACACATACATACACACACTAATACTACATACATACAATATATTTATAGGCCTGTATACGATATAAACACGCTTATAATATCATATACGAGACGGATTTCTCAAACATAGGCCATATTTGTTTATGACTTACTGTATTACACTGTGTGGTTTAAAAAGCTCTGCGTAAATATCCATATGCATTACCAACCAAATACAAAACTAGAACAACTAAAAATAAAAATAAAAATTGGAGACTGGCATTTTAATTATGAATATAATAAAACAAATAAAAACACCTTTAAATAATTAATTTAAATATTTTAAGGAATATAAAATTTAAAAACAACCATACAAAGTGTAGGATTTATAGTAGGCCTATGCGTTTTTTTAAATAAATTAAATAACATATTTTTTTTAGTTCTGATGGTCATGTATTAGCGTAATATTAATATGAAGATTTTTTTAACTTAATCACTTTGGTTTGATTTAATTGTACATAATTTATTAAAATAATATTAAGCTCATATTTGACTCACTGACTGAAATAATTGCATTATAAATATACTTCACAACATTCGTTAGTACTTTTTTTAATCTATAAACATATACACAACAGAACACAAGTCAACGTTTATATTAATAACTACAATAAAACTCTCTACTGTGAAATATATACACTTTATATACAATATTTTGGAACGTTAAAATAACACGTACATTGTACGCAATTTATTAAAAGTCCAATAGACCTTTATATATGTATCAAATGCCTATGCTGTTTGGTGAGATAAAATAACAAATAAATAGTCATACGTATTATTATAATTTGTTATTTGAAAAACAACTAATGTTGGACAGTAAAATTTAAATGTAGCCTCACATAACAATTTGGCAACTTATTTGAAGGACTTTGCTATAGTAGCAAATTGAAATACAAAATAGATGATTAAATAACTTTAACTTTTATTGTGTTCAAGCGTAGAACACTTATACAAATTGTGATATAAATGGATTACCGTAATAAAATATCATTATTTAGCTTAAAAACAAGTTAATTTATTTTTAAATATAGGCCCTATAGTCACTTCTTGTAACTAGATGCACTTTATGGAATCTACCATTTTAATCGTAGTTTTCAAAACCCGATAGGCCTATACCTTAACACAAACAACATTTTCTATTTTTAAAAAACATAAGAATTATTCCACGTTTAAACCACGGAATTAAATGGATAAAATTTCGAAATACTTGTGTCACATCATCTTACGAAGAAGACACACACAAAAAAAAAAAACTGTTGAAGGGTTTTATTTTAATAGCCAGTAGGTTTATCAGGTCTATCAATTATATAATATTTCATTATTAATAAATTGGCCATTTTATGTGTTGAACGTTATAACTAAATAACCTTGCATAAAAAAATATGTAATCACAATTTATTTGACTTAGGTCCTAAATTTAATCATATCTCTTGAAAAAATTGTGTTTCAAAATTAAGGTTTGTCTAGATACATTTTAATTGTTTTGTAAAGTTATATTCTTTAGCCATAATTTACAACCTCTAAGTTATAAAAGTTTATAGAAGAAGGCTTATATCACCAAAGAAATTATAATTCATGTCCAACATTATTTTTCTAGTGAGCACATGTTTGGTGTCTTACAGTCTTCTGCCAAATAACTTAGCCCAAATGTCAAAGATATGGCTCAAACAGGGACCTTAATCTTTTTTAGAATTAAGACTGATTAGAAACGTCAACAATTTATCTTGTCAGACTAATTTGTTTTTGTCACAGAAATGAACATAAAACGCGAACGAACCAAGGGCTCCTAAGGATCACCGCCAAACCACATATCACATCAGGACGTTCCCCAAAGCCACGCGTACTCCTCAGGCACCGTAACGCCCCTTCACCGTGCCCAAGCTGCGGCGGCGGCGGCGCTTAGCGGCGAGAAGGCCGAGTCCAGGCTCCTGGTGACCGCGGGAGGCAGGGACGCCGCCTCTTGTTGTTGTTGGGAGGTGGCGGTGAGATGGTGGTGATGGTGGTGGTGATGCGCCGCCTGCTGTTGGAGGGACTTGAGGTGCGCCAACGCCAGGCGGGATGGCAGTGGCGTCGGCTTAGTGGGGCCTGACGAACTTCCGTCAGAAACCCCCGTCACCTTCCCTATCAGAGAGTCGATGCTGAAACCGTTCTTGGAGGCGGACATCTTCGTGTTGGTGAGATCCTTCCCCGGCGACGGCGCCAGGGGCACGGGCTTGCAAGGGAAGCTGTTGGACGGCGGTCCCAGGAGGTTGAGGGCCAGAGGTCCTAGAGAGAGTCGCGCCAGGTCGGCCGGAGGTAGCAGGGGGACCGCGGGCGGTAGTGGGGAGAGATAGGGGTACGGCCCGGGGCCCGCGTGGTGGTGGTTGTAGGGCCCCCAAGGATCCAGGAAGCTCGCCGCTGCCATGGCGGCCGCCGCGTGGTGATGATCCCTCAGACCCAGTAACATATCTGGGGGCTGCCTCTTGTACCTCTTCCGGCGGCGTAGGAAGCTTCCGTTGTCGAACATGTCCTCGGCCATCGGGTCGAGCGTCCAATAGTTGCCCTTTCCCGGGTTTCCGGGCTCCCTAGGGATCTTGATGAAACAGTCGTTGAGGGACAGGTTGTGCCTGATGGAGTTCTGCCACGCTGGGAACTTCTCCCGGTAGTAAGGGAACCGCGACATGATGAACTCGCAGATACCGCTCAGGGTCAGCTTCTTGTGGGGTGACTGTAGAATGGCCATGGTGATGAGAGCGATGTAAGAGTAAGGTGGCTTCACCTGCACTGACCCCGTGGAGGACGAGGACTTCTTCCCCGCTTCTGACGACGCGTCCTCCTCGTGAGCCAAGCTGTTGCCACTACCGCCGCCGCCACCGCCGCTCTGTAGGCCGGACCTCGGAGGCGGCGGGGAATCCGGCGGGAGGTGATGGCTGGCGCTCAGGAAGTGCCTGTGAAAATCCGCCACGGCACTTCTCGCGTGAATTAGGGATGAAGACGGCGACGAAGGGATGTCTTCAGGGTCATCCGAGTCGACGTTGATGTCCGGCTCGGAATCGTCCGAATCTTCCGAGAGCCTGCAGTGAACGTCCGGGGTCGGCTCGGACAGGAGCTGGCCGCCTCTCAGGTCAAGCGGTGAGTCTAGGGCCTGTCTCGGGTGTACGGGGTTCGAGTCTATCAGAGGGTTCAGATGATGGTGTTGCTGTAGGTCACGGTAGCCTATAATAAGGCGACCGCTGTCGTCCATGGCCAGACACATCGGGGAATCCGTCAAAAAGAGAAAGTAATAATAAACCGCAAGAAGTGTTACGTTGTTGATCAACCTCACGGGTGAAACAGAACCATCGGCGACGACCCACCCTGGACTCTGAGTAACTGTACCTCAAAAAATAAAAAAGCACTCGCAGCTTGTTCACTAGATGAATAGTGCCGCACTAAATGATGCGACGGGCCTTGAGGACGGTTTGGGGCTGACTAGGCCACGCCCACCAACCAGTCAGGAGAGTAGAGGGGTTTGCCGGCCTCTGATTGGGGATAGAAATAGGGGGAGATTCTGAGAGAGGCGGGACCTCGTCCCAACAACACGTTAACCGATGGTCCACGAGGATTTGAAAAACATTATGTTATCTGCCTTGTGGAACGGAATACGTTACCGGGGGAACATTTTTACGATATTGAAGGGTGAGTGAATATTTTTTTATAAAACAATATTCTAAAAAATTTAATCAACATTTATTTTCGTTCGTTTCTTTATCAGGTTTGTAAATAGGTCCATTTAAAAAAAAAAAGTAACCTGCTGAAGTATCCAATCATGAATTAAATCTGCGATAGGATTCGTTTAGACCGAACTACAAATATGGGTCCCTTAAGGACCGTAACCGACGTGCCACGTTTGTTGCCTATGTCGATGGGGAGCTTCAAGAAGGTCCAAGGGGGTACACCCCAAGTATAAATGTTGTGGGCGTGGAAGATCAACATGAATGGGGAGAGATAGGGGAAGCGTAATGTTTTGTTAAGTGTTCGGGGGAGGGGGCGGGTAAGGAGGAGAAGTTTGTAAACAGCCACGTGACATGTCCAGCTGTCATCGCGTCTATCTATCTCTCTCCCACCCTTTGTTTATTCACAGTCGGAAATTACTTCTCCAGCGAGTGATAATATTATTACTTTTATGTCATCGAAATGGATTTGTGGGAAAACTTTTTTTTTTAAGATTCATTATGTTGATGAAAATCTCGTTGATTGCTATTTTTTTACTTTATAATAAACTTATGCACTAGGAAATTAATAAATTAATAATTTGTATTTCGTATTTAATGACGTGACCACTTTTTTCTTTAAGTTTATTAGACAAAATTGGTTTACATTATTTTTTAATTTATTTATAGCTTAAGTAGCCTATTTCAGAATTGAATATTAAATTTAGAGCACTTAGATGCTTTGTTGAAATTTAAAAATCCCGGATTGTGAATGTAATACTTTTTAATTTATTGCACTGCAACTACAGGGCTAAAATCAAAATGGTTTTATTAATAGGTAATAATAATAATTTTGTTCTTTCGATGAGTTACGAAAAAGCCAATTGTAGAGTATTTCCTAGGGAAGTATTAATAGACGTGTTTATAAACACTTTTGGTATTAGGCCTATAGTAAGACTTAAGAAAATAGTAATTATCTCCACATTAGTGACTTTCAACCAATGTTTGTGATACAAATTTTCTGCTGTTAGTTACCAACACTCCTTCATTGGATGGACTTTAGGAAACAATTTAGAGAAAAACACCAAGAAGTAGTTTATGCTATTTATTTGAGTCGCACATTTTGAGAGTCAGCCAGCCCCTATTTTCTGATCCCCCATTTTGAATTTTCTAATCTAAAGAATTAGCTGATTTACTATTGTGTAGTATTTATATAAATTTTCCACTTTTCATATTCTAGATATTCATTAAACAATAGATAATTGCTTACATCTCTGAAACTATCAGTTTTACACGAATATACTTCAACTAAAAGTTTTTTATTTCTACTATTTTGAAGTAGGCTCAAAGAGATGTGAGATTTTATTAAAATAGAGGATATTCTGTTATATAAAGTACTATCTAAGTCATTTTTTCCGGAATAATTAGATAGGCTATTTTGTTTGTACTGCTAAACAAGGTCTAGATAAGAATTTTGATCAAAATTGTTAGAGCGTATTTCGAGAAAACAGATTTTTCTTATACTTTGGCCCTTCAATAAACTGAGCCCTACTTTAATTTTAGGGTCACATATCTAATTTGAAAAATTCCTTGAGAGAAACTTATGAAAACCAAGTTTTATCCCAATCGGTAAAATGGTTTCGGCTTTTGGCCAAAATACACACACATACAGACGCCATCGTGAAAACAACTTTTTCGGTTTCATGAAACGTCAACTTATATCAAAATTCCGAGGTTTTTTTTTTACGATCACAATCATTCTCTATCCGAGAGGTATAGATGGAGTAAAACTAGTATATACGTCTGCTTTTAAATAAATTAGTTTGATTTGTTTCAAATAACTAAAACATTTTACACATCCCGGTGGTACGTATTTTAAATGTCGAGCTCATTCTGGTTTGCTGGCGATGAATAGGTCGGGATTCAATTCCCTGCCCAGTTTAATGAAGTTGACTATCCGAAAGGTTTTCCAAAGTCCCGACAGGCAAATGCAAATACAGTTCCTCTAAATCTTACTTTCCTCATAAATACCTCAAATGCATAGTTAAAATACAGACCATATGCGTGTAACCCAAACAGGGTAGTGAAACGCGATAATAAAGAAACTTAGAAACATTTAATTTTAAGACTAGTAAACATCTCAAATTTAATAAAATACTATGTACACCATTATATAAAAAAAAACTTTCTTTTGAACCCTCAGAGAGCGAGATAGAGAATTACCGTGATCATCAAAGAAAATTTTAACTTGAGATTTTGATAAAATGTTGACGCATCATGAGCCCTGGAAACTGAACCGGTGGTTTTAACTATCCCGTCTGTCCGTATAATTTCACCAATTATACTAGAACTTGGTATCTAGGGTTTTTAATAATGTTCCCCCAAGATTTTTTAGAATTAGATAGGCTATCCAACCTTAAAATTAAGGGTAGACTGTAGTTTACTGTAGAGCAAAAAGAGAAAAATGGATTTCCTCAAAATTATCGCTAATTATTTTGATTAAATCTTGTTTCTAGGCATTGTTTGACCTTACAAATAAAATGATCGTTCTAATTTTCTGTGTAAATGACTTTGAGGATATTTACATAAGCATGTATGTGGTAGCATGATATGTGGAAAAACTCTTATGGACAGAGTCATGTATAGCTTTGTGTCTTATGTTGTTGAAGCGAAGGGAGTTTGAAAGGATAGGGAAGTGTGGAGAAAGTCATTGAGGATGGATTAAATAGGGAGTTGTTTTTAGAGCTATATGTACAGTTTCTTGCCTACCACGTCAGGGAACGGTGTGATCATGTATACATACATGTATGTGTGTATGTAATGTATGTACATAAGCAGAAATTTTTAATTTTCATCATATTCCCGCAACTATTTCAGTTACTTAATAACTTATCATTGTAAAGTTAAATTGCTATCTAAAATAGAAATTTTTTTTAGATATATTTTTATAAAACCAAAATTTCCTGAGCTCTAAGCAAATATATATTATATAGACCTATACATTTTATAGATATCTATGACAATTAAAATTGATTGTAATGCTATTTTATGGGCAGCGATGCTCCTTTTCTCTCAGTGTTTCTGTAACAGTATATATTATTTAATTTATCCCCTTTGGTGGTGTGTTTCTAAAACAATTTATATCATTTCGTTTCACAAAACTGACTAGTTTTTAGTAAATGTCTCTATTTTAAGATAAACGAGAGAGAAAGTTCGTGCGATGCATCGTACAATTTATTTTAATCCGGTTTGTTTTAAAGGTTACAGATAAATTATACTTTAATTTATTAATATTTATGCCATACAGGTGTTCAACAAATCGTGTTACATATTCCGTGGTTTTTGTAATGATATTTTAAAGGTGACTAACTTAGCTAGGAAAAATTAGCTAGGAAAAATTAGCTAACTGTTTTTATAAATTTCCCCTAAAAATATTCTTTTTTTTTTTGTTCACTATTTAGGAATAGAATTTAAAAGTTTGCTTTAAAAAAAAATCTGAGATATAGTTTAGTGAACACATTTTGAAATATTTCGACGTTCACAAGAAGGCAAATAAAAGTGCATCAAACGATTAACAACTAAATTTTGTTAACAAATAAAGATAAAACGATTTTACTTCAACGACTTTGCACCTTTGTTGTTAAACTTTGTCTTTATTTTTGAACAAGCACAATAGTTGCTACAGCCTATCAGAGATAACAAAATATGAACAACCACAACAAGGATTATTATTTCACCTTAAACACTGTGTAATAACGCAAAATATCTAATTGCACAACAATAACTGTCTCAAACATAAAGAATTACAGTTCTATTGTTTGAAAGGCCAATGAGTGATACCGTTTTAATACCTTGGGTAACAAATCACACACATTTTTTATTTACACGTCTTTAATCACCGAACTTTCAGCCCAATTAAAATATAGTTGAGGTTATGTCTACTTAGATGATAACACTTGGTATACACAAGTAAATAATTTACAGACCTATACACACCCTAGCTTTACTGGATTGTTTGAAGGAGGATTACGACTAAATTCACCAAATAATTACAATTGGTAAGCCTATCCTACTCATTTTAGTTTATTTTTAGATCCTTAAGCGAGAATCTTGCAGACTCTTTAATGAATGTATCATATTTTTACATTCTGTTAACAAGACTTAGTGGGAATCTAGATACAATTTGACGAATATTAAAGGCTTAAAAAAACTTTATTACGTGATGAATAGGCCAACATACTATATTTAAGAAATAAGCATGGCTAATAACTTATAGGGGCCTTACGGCCCTAACCCTGAACTTGGAGGTCCCAGATTAAATTCCTGGAGGGGTGAACAAAGGATAGTTTTTAAAATTAAGGGGTTAGATGGGGCTTTTTAATTCTCTCTCTCTAAGCAACTGCGTGTACATTTCCTCTTAATTATCTCTTCTTACCTATATCTTTAAATCAATCGTTGATAGGCCTAGGTGTCATATTGAACTTATTAAAGAAGAAAAAATATAAGCTTATTTAAAATTATTTTGATGTTCTATTATCTATTTTGTTTGCCAATGGTTTTTATTTACTAATTGTAAAGCCTCGATAAATTTAGTACCATCACCCAATGCTCACCAATATCTTATACTATATTAGAACCATATATGAAGGAATTTAATAAAATATAAATAAGTTATCCATCTATTTATGTTCTCAAGATTGAGACAACTTTAGTATTTTATTCGTGTTATTTGATCCCTTCTGTGGTCTAGTGGTCAGAATTCCTGGCTACAGATCCAAAGGGTCTGGGTTTGATCCCCAGCTCTTCCAAATCTTTCTGTGAAGTAGTGGGTCTGGAACGAAGTCAACTCCGCTTCGTGAGGACAGATGAGAAGCTACTTCCAAAAAAGAAGTAGTGGCTCTTGTCTAGAAAACTGATATTACCAACTGAAGGGTTCGTTGTGCTGACCACATGACACCCTATATCAGTAAATGTTGGCACTATCTTCACCAACATTCTGCGGCCACTAGGTTCACTTGTGGGCTGACAGCGTGGAATAGGCCCCTATTGATAATATTGTATCTATCAAAATTGACACATGAGGATAACATGATCTGACTTATAAATATTGTTTTAGTAACTTTATAATTGTCAAAAATCAGACTGCTGCTAGTCTTACAAAACCATATTTGAGTTATCAGCTTTACTTATAAGGCCTAAAAAAATCAATGTTGGGACAAAACCATCCATACATTTTCATAAAGTCATAGTAATAAGGGACTTAAAATTTAAAAATTAAGTTATTGGTAAACTACACATAAATCCTTTTTCCTCGTGTTTTAAAAAACATTATTTTGATTAACACACTAAACACTGTTCACCAATTAAATGTCACAAATAAAAGTTACACGTTTAATTGATGGTGGGGAATATCTTCATTATCCTCTTCAGTAATCGAACCAAGGTTTTGTGATACTATGACCGACCTTTATAAACCATTATCCACGAAGAAGTGTTCGATTTTAGGCCTATCAACCTTAATATTTGGCTGACCTTTATTTGGGCATGCCATTATTTACGCTGAAAATATTAAAAACATATTTTAGGTCTATTTAAAAAAAAATGTAGGCCTAGTAATATGCGATTCCTAATTGAAGTAAAAAGTTAAAAAGCAAGGCAAAATTCTTAAAAACACTTCTGAAGAGAGTAAGTATTTCATGTTTCAGGAATACATATTCCAGAAATAAACAAAAGAATATTTTTAAAAAATTAATAATAAAAAAGTGTATTAAAATGTAGCACACATCTGAATTCTCTGATTATGATTTATTAATAATAACAGTATCAGTAAAACAACACCCATTTTGGGGGCCGCATGGTCTAAGGCGTTACTCTCGCAGTAGTCTAGACTGCTGATGATGTGGAGATCGAGGTTTGAATCCCAGCTGGGTGAACTGAGGGTGGTTTTTTCTAAATTGGTTTCCCACTTTCCCTCCATGAAAATAAGGGTACATTTCTTACAAATACAACCTTTATCCCTAAAACTTTCAGCGTAGTTAGTGATTCCAAGTCAAGGCTTAATAGTTGTAGACCCCCTTGAGTTATCTTTTTTGAGATTTATACTTATCTCAAATACCACGGGATTCAAGGAATTGAGGATTCGAACATCCCATTTATATTTTATACAAATAGTAACTTAATACCAGCAGTTATTGAATATTTTTCTTGGATATAGGAGTTTAATTATCAAGTTACAGGATAACCGTGACGTATCCGATAACTGTTGAGATTTATCACTTTAATCTACTATATGTAGATTAAAAAAAGATACATTATCTCTAAAAAAATACTGGCCCTACCTAACTATCCCTTCCTCCCCCTAAAATAGACCCAGCCGGGAAATAAACCAGGACCCGCCAGGCATACGTCCGATCTATCTCCACCCTCAACCACCAGGACGTCATTGTGTGATATCTGGACCAAATATTCTAGCGCATGCTCAGAAGACGACAGAAGTGTATGTTAATAGACCCATACAACCCACCTCCGTCACTAACCCGACAGTCAACTAAACCCGATAATGAACGAGGAGGCTGTGATGTAGAACCCGATGATTTATGTTTGTAGGTCGCTCACCCACCGTCCTTCTAAATTCTACTTCCCTTTGGGATCAAGGGATGGGGTGATAATCCCGGCGTGGTTGTGAGCACTAATGAAAAGTTGTGGGGTGGTTGGAAAGGAGGGGGGGGTGACAATACCCTATCAACCCACCCACCATTCCCTTCAAATCCTGCCTGAGTCAACAAGCAGGGACAATAGGATGACCCGGGCTTCTGTCACCTAATTGCACCCTTGCCTTCGACAGAAAAAAAAACCCTTTGTTACCCAGCCTGGTTAATGGAAGTAGCTCTATATACAGTGGCGTGTCGTGGGGTGTCACCACGGTAAGCAAAGTCACTGTTTGCAGGGAAAAAAAACTATCAACCAATCGCAAGATTTTAGCTCCATCAGTCAAAGCCAGTCTGCTTTTTGGTTCAACTAGTTTTAGCTTGATTGGCTCTGTCCGAGAACTTTTGCTTGGGAGACAATCAAATTTAATAGCCAACAGACTTATAGCAGTGCGCATGCGTTGTAGAGAGAGGCAAACGGACAGCTACGTTAACTGTCGCGAGAAGATTTGAGAAAAACAAACAAAAAACCAAAACTTGTTAATCAAGCAGTGTATGTATCGATGTATAAGTTGTATCAAACCATGGTTATAAAATTTGAAAATATAAAATATATGTAGGTCTTTCCACAAGAAAATAAAAATGTTGATAATCAGCTGTTTCGAGTTTGTGTTGCAAAGCATCATGGGTAAACATACATTTTTTTTATAATGCTGCATTGCTGCGTCACTCAAGCATATTCTGATAGCCTATTTATTTTCAGTGAATGTGTTGGTAAATTTTTAGTTTAGTTGTTAGTCGACGATAAATTATCAATAAGCTGTCAGACCACACGACCTAAAGCACAATGGTCTGTGTTGTATTTTGGAGCTACTTCTCTATTCCGTCTAAGCTTATACCCCCTTTAGCCCTCCACCTACAACCATCTTCTATCATGTGAATAATAAAGAGAGGAAATAAAACTACGAAACTTCTTTTTTTTTTAAGGTAAATAGGAAAGCTCGCTTCTATGGGAGCTAATATCACATTTTCACACACGTTTTTCTATTAATAAAACTCAAATTATAGGTCTGATAAGGTAAAAGCGTCCTGTTGGAATGTTTCGACTTTATTTTGGTTGAACCATATTTTGAAATAACGTATCATAAAATTAAATATTGCGTTAGAGCTGAACGTCAAAGTGGCCGTTTACAGAGGCAGCCCCCTTGGTGTTCTTAATACTCACTAGAACAATCATTAGACAGGTATAAACGGAAATACAGTCCAATTTTAAGAATAAGACAGCTACAAAAGTTACTAGATCTACTTTAACGTATTCATACATCAAGTAATGTGATTTGCAGGTGTCACAAATGATAGATATTATTAATACCTATAAAATAATACTAATAACATAGTATTATCAATATATACCATAAAAAGTTTGTGTTTGTTTGAAAATATTCTTCCTATGAAAATTGGAATGTACTGTCCAAGTGAGGTAGGCCCTATATGATCTAAACCTAAGCGAGATTGGTCAAATGCGGAGTGAATGGTAAAGTTTAACATTTTTTATTTATTTGAGGTATTTAACGCGCACTTTCTGAACTGATAGATTATATCAGCACACGACTTATAAACTAACTTAAATCTAGAACAGACACAACACCCAGCCCCCGGCCGTTAATATTCATCACTGTGAAAGGGGAAGCCCACATTTCACCAATGATATATTTTTCGTCCATGCCAGGAATAGAACCCGGAATCCTGAGCTCAATAAACAGAAACTATTTTTTTTATGGATTAGGATGGTTTAATTGAAAGGAAGTGCACCCACATTTGCGTTGAAGGAGAGTGGAAAACAATTTCGGAAAAATCATCCTCAGTGCACCCAACCGGGATAGTTCCTCGATCTAACCGTCTTCAGCAGTCAAGTCTAACACGAGAGTAGCGCGTTAGACAACGCGGCCATCGAAGTGGGTTAGAAATACTATTGAATGAGCTAAGTGTTTATCCCCTATCTTATTGGTTTAATTACTGTATGTCTCTAACCCGAAATAGTAGATAATTATAGCATCGCACACAACGTAGCAACAAAAGAATTAAAAATAAATGCTCAGGGTGATGATGATAATAATAATAATAAAATAACAGCCGACTGCAAACGCCATAATAGCTCGTCAGGTAGACAACCTGTTTACCAAAGACTCTGGTTTCACATAAAACAAAAGGTGTTCTGTTGTATAGAGTGACAAGGCCCAAACTGAAGGAAGATTTAAACAATCATTTATACATGTGTGACGTGAGGGAATAATTACAATATAAATTCTCAGAGGAAAAGGGGCATAAGGGACGGTAGGGGAAACTCTAATAAAAATCTCCACATAAAAGAGGTTTCCAGTGGAATACGTCTTACTTATTCCCTCGTAGGCTTACACACGAGGAAGTTTTTTTCATCCTTAATTCAGTAGATAAACTTGATCTGAAATAATGATGGCAACCATCACAAAGCAATCTCCTACACGCATTCAAACTGTTTGTTCAAAGCGATCAACAAAAATAAATATTTCTATGAGGAAATGATTCGTATAATCCAGGGTTGATCCAACGTTTTTCATCCCGAGGGCCAAATATGATTATCAGTTTGCACCGCTGGCCGAATATATCATATGTTTAATAACATCATCACTTATTATAGGCCTACAAATAACACTTTACTAACAATTACTTTCAATACTTATTTATGTATAAATATTTTTTTGGTTAGTAGAATCTTTCAAACTTTACTGCCAAAATTAGGTTTATTAATTTCCTAGGAACTTATTATGAAATATGATTTCACAAAACATCTTAGGACTATAAATATATTTGTATACCTATTTTATTAATAAAATACGCCAAATTTTATAATAAAATGTATTCATGACCTTTTTAAATAAATACTTGTATTTGAATCCTTAGCTATTTCACATCTTACACCACTGGCTTCCTTTAATTTTTCTCAGGGACATTGTGAGGGCCACATTTTCAGTGAACGTGGGCCGAATTTGCTCCGCGGGCCATCATTGACCACATTGGTATAATATGTATGGATTAAGATTTCAAGCATGATGCATAGTTTGAAACAATGTGATGTATTTTTAAAATTATGAATAGGATCTACAGATGTAAAATGCGTTTAATTAGTACCATTCCCAACCGTTTATTTTTTCCAAAACAAAGATAATATTTTTCTTACTAAGGATATGACGTACATTTTTTTTTAAATTCAATTTATTAAAACAAGTGGTCAAAACTAATTATAATAAATAAGGGAAGGTTAAAATTATTTTAAAAAAATGATAGTAGAAAGTCAAAAGATATATCAATCTTTTTTTAAATAAATTTAACATTCCAAAATTTATCTGTGAAGCGGTGGAGTCAAATTCAGCCTCGTGAGGACAAATGAGATACTTAAATAAATAAGTAGCAGCTACGGTCTAGAAAACTGAGTTTACCGGTCGGAGGGCGCGTTGTTCTGACCACGCGACACCTTCTACGCTCAAATTTTGGCACTATCATTGCTAACGGTGGCGGCCGCTCGGTCGGGATAGTTCGCTTGAGTGCTCACACCTTTGAGTTTTATTTACATTCTCATATTTAATATATTTTTTACCATTTGTTTTTAATACATTTTATACAACAAATACTGTACAAGCCATATCCTTGGTAAGATTTAAAAGCATCCATTACTATTCTACTCAGAATGTCTTCTAAATTAATATAATTAGTTTTCTTCTTGAAATAAATTGAAAAATTACACCTGGACACGGGAATTGAAACCGGGACTTTGGCTTAGCGCACCACTGCTCTACCACTGAGCAATCCAGGTATCGTCCCGTGATCAGGGTCAACCTTCACACTAATTTTAAGGCAGAGTCTGAGATGGACGTGTTTCATACCCCAAACGTCGCCTTTCATAGACTTATATATAAGTTACTTAAATGTATAGCGTTGCCTCCTTCCATCGTAATTAGTTTTACTTATATTTTAATTAAAATAAATCATGTTAAGTTTTCTAATATAAGACAAGGCCCCTAGCACCGTTTTCTGCGTATGCGTCTTTACTGAACACATAGCTGGAAACTATAAATGACCTATGACCTGTGTCACCACCAAAACCTATCGCGTCACTGAAATAGCAGTGATTGTGATATTGGGTCTCAAATCCCGGTTGGGTTTACCAAGGGTGTTTTTCCCCTAAGTAGTTTTTTTCATACTCACCCATAAATGTGGATACATTTCCTCTAAATTTTACCTTCCTCATAGCTACCCCATAAATATAAAGTATGCGACTAGCCCGGACGGGTAATTAGATGCGACGCACAAAAAACCTACCAAATTAGGCACAGGTTTCCATGATAAATACTTATTTTGCTAATAATCATGATAGTTGGTGGTAAGACACACTGAGAGTTCTCTTAAGGCTCCCCCTTACACGCTCAATATTATTGAAGCAATATTATTTTGTCAATATATTGCGTGAAAATGATTCGACCTTAGACGGTCAATATTATCGTGCAATTGTTCAGTCTGCATCGGTAACTTGTTCGGGAAATATGTCACGATAAGCTTCATTTTTCTTATCACGGGTCATATGTTCCTCTGATTTTATTTTTCACAGAGCCGGCAGTGATTTACAAGTCTGACAAATCAAATGGTCACAATACATACTCATATCTTTGGCATTCCTTATTTATTATTCAGGTGTCCAGCCAAACTATATCTTTGAAATTCCGCTGATTTTCCGGTTTTCCAGATCAATTTACTTTTTTCCAGTCCACTATATATCATATTAAGTATATTACGAAAATATTTTTTTAAGACAAGATTAATATAGTGGTTTTTTTCTATATACATACACATTCTGAAATTGTGTCACTCAATAAAGGACTAAGCGTTCTGCCTCCGGGAATAATGATATTTTAATTTAAATAGTTTCAGTAAAATCGTATTGAGCCATTAAGAGATTGCCTCAAGCAAGAACGATTTAAAATAGTTGTGAGACAGAGTCATTCATAGTTCCTTCTACTTAAAATGTTGGTCTAATCAAATTTCGCGCATGTGAATAACCATGACTCAACTTTGGCAGAAGGGGGAAAGGCACAAAACTCACTTGTTGACCTTGAGAAGTGATATTAGTTTGCTCAACAGGGACAATGGTGTGAAAGTGATTCCAGGCAGGGACTAAACCGGAAGAAAAGTGTTATTTTGACTACTGTGAATCAAAATATGAGGCTTTTTATAGACAAAATGTAAAAATTCCAGAAATTTAATAAAATTCCCTGACTTTTCCATGACTTTTCCCTGACCAAGCAAATTCCCTGACAATTCCCCTGTTTCCAGGTTTTCCAGGTCGCTGGACACCCTGTTATTACATGTGGCCTACACCACACAAATAAAATAATTTCTGTTACCTTATGCATTTCAATAGAAATAATCTTTCGTCTTCTTTATTTGTTCCTTTTTTTTTCTCTGAAACAGACGTTGCCGGTATTTTAGGTGAGAGAAAACAGAACCACTAGAGTGTTATGTTGGGCAATAACCACCTTACACGGCTCAATAATATTGACGAAGCTTCAATATAATGACAAAGCTTCAATAGTCTACATATTAAAAACTTTTAATATTCCTTAATATATTGCGCAAACTTCAATTACCCTTATACGGTCAATATATTGTGCAATATACGCAATATTGTGCAATAATCTTTGAGCGTGCGAAGGGGCCTTTATACTGAATTCAGTACACAAACATTATTCATGTGTATAAAAGCATTATTATCTGTCCAGGCTACCTACATATTTTCACTAAAAGGTAACTAGTGATAATTAGGGAATAAATGAGACCAAATTCTCTTACATTTGCGTGGAGGGAGAGTGAAAATCATTTAGGAAAAACCATGCTCAATATATCCAACTGGGATTCGAACCACAACCTCCCCATCCATCGGCAGTCCAATCTATTGCTAGAGTGACGCCTTAGAGCATTCGATCACAGATGTAGACTACGCGAAAGGATTTTTATTTGAAATATATAACGTGCACTTTCTGAAGCGACTCATTTTTTTCAGCACACGACTTATAAACCAACTTAAATCCCTCCCGGCGGTTAATTCATCACTGTTAAAGGGGGAACCAACATTTCCCCATTAATACATTTTTCGGTAATTTCGGTAATCTAACCCGGACCCACTCAGTAGGCATACACGCTACCGACTGAATTTAGGTGTCGGACTCACGCGAAATTATGGCGCGATGCTGGTTATCCTCTTCTTGCTTCAAACTGGAGAACTGTTTATCCCGAGCTTTGAGGCTTCCCTAGGTTTGTGTACTGAAAGCTTATAAAGTATCGCAAGAGTAGACTAACAATATGTACAGAGTTTTAGGTAAGACAAGCCCGGAGCAAACATTGTGAATACGTCGTGTCTCGTGCCTCCAGGATTTTTATTTTTTCTCTCTAAAGAGAACAAAGTTCGTTATTTCACAGTGATAATATGTTGGTTGCTTAAAGGAAACTGGTTAAAAGTGAAACATAATTTATGGTCTAGATACGGCGTGACATTTTTAACACTGTCAAAGATTTGAAAATAAACTTTGCTTTTGAAAGGGTCGTATAGTCGAGATTCGGACGTCAGACAATCCCCTATTTGGCCCGAACTACTTGTTATTCGTTTTTCGGGAGATTGGTTGACTGTCGAGACTAGACTATAAATACGTCCCCATTTGACCTGTACTACTTGTTATTCGTACATTGGGAGATTGGTTGACTCCCGAGACTAGACTATAAATACGTCCCCATTTGACCTGTAATACTTGTTACTCGTACACTGGGAGATTGGTTGACTCCCGAGACTAGACTATAAATACGTCCCCATTTGATCTGATCTACTTGTTATTTGTACACTGGGAGATTGGTTGACTTCCGAGACTAGACTATAAATACATCCCCATTTGATCTGATCTACTTGTTATTCGTACACTGGGAGATTGGTTGACTCCCGAGACTAGACTATAAATACGTCCCCATTTGATCTGATCTACTTGTTATTCGTACACTGGGAGATTGTTTGACTCCCGATGATAGACTAAAAATACAGTCCTAAATATCGACAAAGTGTTTATACCAAATATGGAATGTACTTAAACATTTTTATCTCAAATATAGGGCGATTATTAGGCTTTGCCCTAATTTTAATATTTGTTCAGTATTATAGTTCTATAGTTTCTGTGTGTTTGGTAATCCAGTTTGTTATGAGCCTGACGCTTTAGATCTCATGAACACCAGTGTGGGTAACTAGTGCTTAGGGCTAGACCCAATGAAATGTAGGAGATAAACATATATTCACAGTCAGTTAAAAATATAACTTTTGTACAATATGAAGACACACACACAGGCTAAATCACAAGTGTTTTTTTTTCTCTTAACTTTCGACCATTGTGTGTGCAGTACAATTTGTACACAAGCTTTTTCTCCCATCTCCTAGCAATAATGTTTGACTGTTTTTCATCTTTCAAGTCATGTTGTATTCCTTTGTAGTGCTGCGATCTAGCAATAATTATTGTAACTACTCAGAGTAGACATTTCCGGAAAACACGTTTTGCCCAAGAATGTTCATGATAATAGAGCAGCCTTGGTGACTAAATTTGTAAAAGTTTCCTGGTCAATATAAAATGTAGAGTTGTTTGTGGCGTAGAGAACTGTTGGTATTATTATTATTATTATTATTATTATTATTATTATTATTATTATTATTATTTAGCACCGCGTCTTACTACCCGTTCGGGTTATAAGCTTAAGTACTAATTACGCTAATGGATTAGGAATTGGGAAGGTTGAATAGAGGAAGTGAACCCGCATTTGCGTGGAGGGAGAGTGGAAAACCATTTAGGGAAAACCACCCCCAGTTCACCCGACCAAGATTCGAACATCGATCTCCCCGTCCTCGGCAGTTGGGCTCAACACGACTAGCGCGTTAGCCAACTACGCCACTGAGGTGGGTTCTGGTATTATTAAACTTGCTTTTGGCGCTAAGTTATAGGCTAATTTGAAATAAAATTAAAACTATTTAAATATTGAGAATTAACTGAGAATCTGCGATACATTACAAAGAGCCAGAAAGCAGCCAGCTCCCTTGAGGTGGGGATGTAGGGGACGCGAGAAAATGTCAGTATTTTTGCAGTTTTTTTATCAAAACTTTTTTTGGCCAAAATAAGTAAAATATCAATCCAGTAGCAACGTTTAGCTTAATTTTCTTCACATGATGATACCAACGATTGATGAATATATACCATGAGCGTAGCGGCATTAGATGATTAATTTTTTTTAAAGAACAGAAAAAGGTGTCATTAAATTCCAGGACATCCTTGACAGATATTCAACAAGTGTTGATATCTTGTGAATAAAATTAAACTCTTATGTTTCTACTGGAGACATATTTTATTTATTTCGGCCAAAGAAATGTTTTTGCTTTAAAAACTGCAAAATCACTGGCCTTTTCTCGCGTCCCTTGCGACCTCACCTTGAGTTCATCCTCCCAAACTTCCCCCAGACCACCCCATCTCCCTTCCCCTAGTTAATAACATCCCTTGATGAGATGAAAGGCAGGCGTTGTAGCTCCTCAAATAACTTTACCATTCACAAACCCGCGAACGAAGTAAAGAGAAGAAAAAAAAAGATAAAAAGGGTGGGGGGGAAAGGAGGGGTTCATGAAAATTATTTTTCAATCCCGAACTCAGAACTGAAAATATTACCCTCCCATTAAAAAAAAGTAATTACACTTTGGATGCTTTAATTACTCTGAGGTAAGAAGGATCTAAGTTGTATAGCGATCTTGGTTACGTGGTTAGCACGTGTGAACGGGGGTCCCGTCAACCTTGTCGTACTGATGAGGTCAATGTAGGTCAGTGCCGCTTCGTGGAGTGTTGCCAGGTTAAGAAGAGCTTGTTAAAACTGTACCTGTGATATGTTTTCATCCACTCACTCCCCATTTGACCAATCATAAAATATAATAATTAATAAATTTGAAAAATGACACTTGGACATGAGAATCAGACCCTGAACTTTCAGCTTAGCTCAAAAATCCCGTACCACTGAGCTATCCAGGATTCGTCCCATGCTCAGGGTCATTCCTTGCTCAGGTTTTATGGCAGAGGCTGTAATAGACGTGTGGAAATGATCAACTGCAACCTATCAAGAGGCTGCAAAACTTGCGTGGTGTGAGGTGGTAGGCACAATAGCTCTATTTCGTTATGCAAACAAAACTCAATACACTGAAGAGAGTGATGTGATGAGTGGCTATCTGAAATAAGCAGGCATTTCCCAGAAGATCCGTGTTTTTGAAAATGTTGCAGCAATTTTAGGAACAATTCTTTATTCATATATAACCGAGACACACCGATCCATTAATTAAACTTTCACTTAACTGTCTGAGATGGCCCGGCAAAATACTGAAACCCTTTTACCCCCCTCTCCCCCCTCTTCAAGAGTACCTTTATAGGTTAGCCAGTTAGGTCAGTGTTTAAAAGGGCTGTCCAATCTACAACTTACAACTATAGCACATCTAAGTATCTTAAACGAGACAGAAATACCTTTCCAAATAAACTAGCGCTATGCTTCAAGCTTTGAGTACCAGTGAGAAATAATGTGTAGTAGTTAATATGTTTATTTTGTTTTTAAAATTGAATTCAATTTTTTTATTTTCAAATCCAACAACGATAATAATATGACAGCCTATAAGCTCGCTCTATGAAGTGTCAGAAAGCGATAAATAATTAATGGTATACTCTAAAAATAAATAAAAACGCAAGAAAATAATGATCCAAATAGCCCCTTAAAAAATGATTCAATAAACCCCAGAAGCAAACTATTTTTCAATATAAAATAACTCTATTGTTTTCCAATAGAATACGCTCAAACTTCTTGGTGATGAGCCCAGAAGACTAAGCTATATGTTTAAAAAAACTTTGAAATCAACAACTATAAGAGGGTAAGACCTTACAACGCAAAGACAATTATTTACATCGCTAGAAAAAGTATGTCAATCTCACGTCGATTGATCTCGTAAAACAATTTTTTTTCCAGCTATTTAAACGTTTACAAATTATAATTTGTTCATATCAATTTACAGCCAGTAGATCATTCAGTAAATTAGAAGAACTAAACACCAAAAAATATGTGCAAAATAACTTCGCATTAGCTTGAATCCTTATTTTGGTTCAAATAGCCCCTTGATCCAAATAGCCCCACCCTACCAATGAATAATTTGCATGAACAGTGTTTCCTCTATTAGATAAAACCTATTTGTATAATATTGGTTTTATAAGAAGAGGTTAAATTGCTTACAACCGTCTCGGTGGCATGGTTAGCTAACACACTATTTCGTGTAGAGCTAGACTGCCGGGAACGGGGAAATCCAAGTTCGAATCTCAGTCGGGTGAACTGGGGGGTGGTATTTCAAAAATGGTTTTACACTCTCCCTCCACTCAAATGTGAGCTCACTTCCTCTAAATTTAACCTTTCCAATCCCCAACCCATTAGCGTAATTAGTACTTAGGAATATAAACCGAACGGGTAGTAAGACCCGGTGCTAAATAAAAAAAAAGCTTTCTCTAAATAGCTTTATTCGTGTTTTATAGACAAACAAGACCTTTTCATACATACAGCAGGATTAATTTTGAAGATATTAAGATCCAGGGGTGCATCCAGGAATTTAATTTAGGGGAGCGGACCATGTATGTCAAAGCTATTAATTCTGTCCCCTGAAAATTGCCATCAAATTATTTTAATTTAAGATTTCTTTATTTTCAAAGAAATTACACTCACATACACACACGTATGTACAGGTTGTTAAAAAAAAAAGGGTTCAGATATTATGAATATTGTTGTGCATATTAAAATGAGTACAGGAATCTTAATGATGTTACTTGTGTCGATACGTCAGTAAACTCCAATAATAATAATAATAATAATAATAATAATAATAATAAAAGAGCATTATAAAAAATAGGCCCACAAACCAACTCACATAAAGGTAAAGGCAAATTTGTATTTTTATATTTGTGCACCGCACAGATTTTCTTTCGCTTTTATCTTAAAAATAGACATTTACTAAAAACTCGTAAGATTTGTGGAGCGTAATAATAGCTCTATTCATTATTGTAGAAACATTACGCCACAGATCATAAATGAAATAATATACACTGTTACTTACTCTTTGGCATTAAGAACTAGGAATACTGTCACAGAAAAATTAGGAAAAGAAAAACCTTTTTGTCACACAAAAGAGCATAGGAATCAAATTCATTTCCAAAGACCTGGATTAAAAAGTATATAGTCTATATTTGTTTAGACCTCAGAATTTTTTAGTTTTATAAAAATATATTTAACTTTTTTTTACCTTTAATAGTACTTTAACTTTACAACGATAAGCTATTATTCCAAATAGTTGAGGGAAGATGAAAATTGTATAGTTTCCCTCGTGTAAGGTACCCTCAAAGTTATGCTCATAAGAAAATTAGAATTTACATCTTGTCTATAATGATAAACAATGCTCAGATATAAAATTAATTCAAATTCGTTTGAGTAAATTTTAATTAAATCGATTCATTCAATTTTTGCCCTTCAATAAACTACCCTTTTAAAGTCAGGTTTAGACATCTAAATCCAAAAACTCCTCGGTGGGACCTGATGAAAACCCCAGATACCAAGCTGTACCCTAATCTGATAAATAGTTTCGACTCCAGCCCGAGATACAAGCAGACACAAACAGACACAAACAGACAGATGACATTGCGAAAACAACTTTGTTGGTTTCAGGGGGTCATGAAACGTCGACATTTATCAAAATCTCAAGTTCGAATTTTTTTACTATCACAATACTTTCTCTCTGAGGGGTCGCGAGAAAGTAGGCCTAAATATTTGTTTACAAAGCTTAGCTACCCGCAGCTGTGTTCTAGCTGTGTCTTGCTGTTGGTTTGATCGCCATTGATGGGGAGGTCGAGGTTCGAATCTCGTCTTCGTGCACTGAAGGTGGTTTTCCTGCTATATGGCTTATAATCATATTATAATAATACATTTATGATTTTGAATGGAAACATGGTTAACAAAGTTTTTTTAATTCAGATTTTTTTTTAATTTTAGAATGCAATGTTCTTCTTAATATGGTGTACAAAAAAGTTTAACAGTAGGGCCTATTTGTAAAGTGAAGTAGGCGTGCAGTATGTAAATTATATTTAATTGAAATAAAATTTAACACATTGCAATTTTTTCGCATAGCTTTGGCTACCTTTAAAAACAGATATTTCTAAATTTTTTTTAACAGCCTATCACTTAGAACAAAGTGTGGTTTCCCCTTTGGTTTTTCTATCTTCTGTACGTACAAAGTGTGGTGCACTTATTTTAATTCCAACTTTCTGATACCATATATTCAAATAATTAGCGTAAGTAGCAACCGTAAAAACTATGTCAATGGAAAAAAAAAAAGAAATGGCTAAATTTTTTTTAAATATTAGGAATAAAAAATATTTTTAAACATTTCTACAGTGATAGATAAATTAAATAAAAATGAAATAATTTACTGTAATGAATGATTTCCTATGGTAACTAAAAAAAAATACTTTGACAGGGATTCTAGCCCTTGTCCCTTGACTTTGGACGTCATTATATAAAACACCGAGATTGGGGCTCAAAACTCAGCATCATTCCTTGGAGAGTATATTGGTGATAGCTTATCTTTTGTTGAGTAGTAAGCAACATATTTGAAAAGATTAGGGGGGTGGTGCTGGCTGCCTGGATCAACTGTGGAATGTAAGAACACTCTTAAAAGTTGAGGTATAGGAGGGGGAGGGGTCGGTGGGGTGACTTCCATAGCTACAGTAGTGCGCCTTTAGTGAGGTGATAACGCATGGTACTGCTTGGAAGAAAGATTTGCAAAACCTCGAGATGTACCGTACATCCGAATCTTAAAAGACAGAAATTATCTTTAGTTAAGAATATAGCGGCATCAAATAGCATGTTCAAACATTTGAAGAAATACACCTGAACTAGGAGAATAAATGGTCTTTTATTTTTAAAATTGCTGTTTTTCTTTTACATATTTTTGTAATTTGAAATTATATTACATATTCTCAATATATAATAGGCTTTGATTTATTTATTAAATGATGAAAATTGGTTGGGTAGAATACAAAGAATTGATGACTAATGGAATATCTTCACGTTTCAAATATAATGTTTGTATGAATACACAATCATTTAAAAACAATATTAAGCCTACTAACTAAAGTTTATAAAAATATTATTTTGAACGAAAAACGGCAAAGAAATGCATTGAGCAACCAACTCAGAAATCCTCTTCAACCAGCCAAATATATTCGGATTTCTTCTCTATCGAATAGTTAAATAAAAAAGAAAAAGAAAGAAGAATCATTGTAGAACTAGAAATATCACTTCCGCTGAAAGTTTCCCTCCGTTTGCCAACATTATTCTCTGTCAGGGTGGTACCACCGAGAAGAACGAAGGGTGGGAAGGGACGTGGGGACAAGAAAGATAAGTTTTCCCTGAAAGGTGGACGGGAAAATCAATCTATTTTAGTTGGCAGCAGTGGTCCAGGTCACGTGATGTCTTCACAGGGTGGGGATAACAGTTAGTGATTGGGGACAATCTCGCCTTCCCCCCTCCCCCTTTTATCCCATCACATTGGGCCAACTTTCTTTCACTTTCTTCTACGGTAGCACATGTGTCGACAAATAGAAAACTTTATGCTTGGTAAGTCTATAGGACGATAAAAATAGACCCCTTATGTGCTTGATAAGTCTATAGGACGATAAAAATAGACCCCCTATGTGCTTGATAAGTCTATAGGACGATAAAAATAGACCCCCTATGTGCTTGATAAGTCTATAGGACGATAAAAACAGACCCTTATGTGTTTGGCCAACACTTTTGCTTTTAAGTGTATGTACTGTATTTATACATACGTCCTGGAAATGCGCATATTTACTCTAACTAAGGGGAGATACATAGATTTATAGGAGGTGTACACGCATTTGCGTATAGGGAGGGATGAAAGCAATTTAGGAGGAGGAGAAGGCGGACCCAAATCAGTACACCCAGCTGGGATTAAAACCTAGACCTCCCAATAACCTCAAAACCAGTAAAAACTAGAATTGTGCCTTACTTTGCATGGACTTTATTAAATTTTTTATTACTGTTATTTTATCATTATTACTATCTATAACTTGCTCTATGTCTTTGTGAAGGATAGCTTAGTCCTAGATAGCCTGCGTACACCGCGTCTTACTACCCCTCTAGGCTATTCATATGTTTATACTACTGTACACTCGTTGAGGGAGAGTGAATTAAAAAAAAAAATTAAGAACACTTAACCTGCTTCAGTGGCCGAATGGTATAAGGCGTCACTATTGTGTTGGACCAGCCTGTTGATGACGGGGAGATCGGGATTCGAATCCCGGTCGGTTATCCTGGGGGTGGTTTTCCCAAAATTGTTTCCCACTCTCCTTCCACATAAATGCGAGTACACTTCATTTTAATATAATCTTCCTAAGCCCTAAAACCACTAGCGTAATTTTTCGAACGTGTGATTTATCTGTATAAGAAAGTAAGATAGACTTTCTCGGTGCAAATATAGATAACTTAATGAAGGATACAGAGGAAAAAGAAGGAAGTCACACTATACACATTTCCTAGGTCACCAACTTTAATATCTCAAAACCCATAAAGGACTCCAACAAATGTTTTTTGATTAATTAAAATATGACAGAGACCTCTCTTAACCATAATCTAAACTGTATTAGAAAGGTTTCATTATTGTCTGGCAGATGGGAGCACTAACTCATTAGAGGTTAACATTAGGCTTCCCCCCTTTCTACCCCATACCCTTCAAATACAACCCTCTTAAGATGGTTTAATATTCATTCATAAGGTAGGCCTATATCTGAATAGTGTATAGCATACAATGCACAGTTCATAACAAATATGAAACGGTCTATAATGAAACGCAGTGTTTAAAGTCTTACTTTACTTGATTGAATTTTATTTATAAAAATAGGCCTAACCTCGTACCACAATATTTGATAAGGTCTTTAAAAATACTTCACCAAAGGGTTCACTCGGAAAACGACGTTAATTAAACGGTGTCGTTTAAAACTTAAAATTAGCTTAATTTAAATGGTGCTAAATACAATTTGATTTTTATCTGGTTCTGATTTTTAAATTGTGCTTCTCAATAACAAAATTAAAAATGTAGTATCTCCGCTTTATTTTCAATCCTGCAAACGGAATAATTGACGTTAAGGAAAAATGAAATTTGTTAATAAGAAACTAGTACGGCTACCACAAGGCATATCAAATATAAACATAGAAGCTAATTTACGTCTGCTGTGTATCTTGGCCCTTAATTGGCGAATCTTTCCTCGCATTCCCATTGACTGACTCAAAGGCTGGCTATGCTCAAGTTCATGCATAACGCATACAAATTAAAATCAAATCAGCTATATGCGTTGTGTACTATTCACGATTCACTTTGCATCAGTTATAAACGCCACTATTTAAAATAATGTGTTCAAACTCTTTGGACACTATTTGCCTTGCACTATTAACCATGCGTTATGCAAGAATATAAGCCCAGCCTTAGAAGAACAAAAAATACACAAAAAGTTTTGAAATTAAGTTAATTGAGTCATCGAGAAAGTATCAATCACTATCGGGGCAAACACGGCTTAAAATAGAATAGCTTATGTCCTTTTCTGGAATTACCTCTCTATTCTGTCTAAGCTTATACTCCCTTTCAGCCTTTACCTGTATCCACCCTTTGACATGTCAATAAGAAATGGCGGGGGGGGGGGGGGGGGGGAAAGAAAACTACAAAGCTTCTTATCTCAAGGTAAAGAAGAAATCTCGCTGCTAGTTCCCAAATTTCTTAACATTTTCTGTTGTGAGCCTATAAAAAAATTACTGTATTTGTTAGAGAAAGGCTAAATCTAGAGCCTTTTTTCATCGAGCCTAGTTTCATAGCTCCGCAAATATATCTAGAAAGTACCTAGTTGAAAATGATCTAATGTTACATTTTCACACAAAAAAAAAAACTATTAATAACAATCAAAATTTAGGTTTGTTCAGGAAAAAGAACCCTGTTGTAATCTTTCGACTTTATTTTGGCTTGAACCATATTTTGAAACAACACATCGCTGATTAAATATTGCGTTATAGCTGAAAGTTGGCGCGGAAATTTCTCGCTTACCAAGACGGCCCCTTTAGCAAAAATACTTCATTGTATTGTAGCCCCGAGCATCCTTTCTATCCCTCCCCCCCCCCCCTCTCTTCCAAACAACATCTAGCGGGAAAAGGAAGAAGTTTCAGTTGCTAAACTCAATCTGGTCCAGAGGCAGCAGCATCCAATCTCTCCACCTCATCACCATCATCATCATCGCCGTAGTGTTCCTCGCCGCATCGCTATTGCAGTAATCGAGAAGGTGGGGAGGGAGTGATAAGGGGGGGTTGTAATCAAACTTCCAGCCCTGTGTCGACTGTATATAGAGCTCTGGCTGTAATCAACTTTGCCCCAAAAAAACCCCTCTCCTCTCTCTTTTTCTCGCTCGCTCTTAGTTAGACAAGGAACGAACCCATGGCAGCAAGCCTGGAAAACAATCCTGTCCCTCCGAGCAAGACGGTGCTAACAATCCTTTTTTATTTACACTCTTATTGTGATCGTCGAGAAAAATAATCGAGCTCGAGATTTAGATGGATGTCGACTTTTTATGAGCCCCTGAACAATAAGAAAATATTTTTTTCACGTTGCCGTCTGTATTTCAACCTTAAGTTGAAACCATTTTACCGATTGGGCTAAAACTTGATTAGTTGTATAGGTTTTTCATAAGGTTCCTCAGAGGTTATTTTGGAATTATCTATCTAGTTTACTGGAGGGCGAAAGAAGAAAAAGTCGATTTTCTCAAAATCTGTCTCAACAATTTTGATTAAATTTCGTATCTAGACACTGTTTAACATAAAAAACAAAATATCTTTATTTACTTTATTAGCGGAAATTTCTAATTTTGATCATAATAAATAATAAAATCCTTTATTTGAAACATATTTGTATAAAACTAATAGTTTTTAGATATTAGCAAATATATTTTTTAATATAGGTTCGGGAAATTGATTATGCTCCTTGGTGAAAAGAGATGTTCTTCTTTTCTCAATGGTTTTTTAAGAGTGTATATATTATCATTTCATTTAAACTCTTTGATGAAGTGCTTCTGCAACAATGTATATTATTTAGTTTCACATATCTTATGAGTTTTAAGTAAATGTCTCCATTTTTAGGTAAAGCAGCAAGAAATTATGTGCGGTGCATTGTACCATTTTATTTCTTTAAAAAAAGATCCTTAGCACCGCACCTTACTATCCGTCCAGGTAAAACACATATGTAGACCTATTAATTATTTCTAATGTGTTAGGGATGAGTAAAGTTGAATTTATAGGAAGTGTATCAACATTTTCGTGGAGGGAGAGTGGAAAAACATTTAGGGGAAAACCACCCTCCGTACACCCGACTGGGATTCAAACCTCGATTTCCCCGTCATCGGCAGTATAGCTTTTTTCGAACGCGACGCCTTAGACCATGCGGCCACCGACGAGGGTTATAAGGTGCTAGGCTCTATAGAAGAGAGAGTTTGGTATGTGTGTGTGGGTGGGGGGGAGGTAGAGGCACCCAATTCAATGCTAAGTAAAATTCTTATTTATCAGGTCAAACGTGCAACACTGTATTTATTATCTTAATAGTTAATCCTTGGATATTCTGATCTAGCTATACACTCCAGTTGTCTTATTGATGGACAGCTACAATCAATTATTGTAATAGCTGAAGAATACAAATCGAGAATACAAAAAACGAGGTTAAAATTTTTTAAGAATTGTTATCAAGTGAAGATGAGGCTGAATCATGAAGAGCCAACAGCGTAGAGATATTAAGAGAAGTGGGGCAGGGATGTTGTTTTTCATCCAGTCTGTTCAACTTGTAAGGAGAGTGGCTGGTCAGGAAAGCCCTGGAGGGCTGGGGTAATTTCAGGATAGGAGGACACGTCATCAACCCATTAAAATTCGCGGATGATCTACCATTGCTGGCCAAAAATAAAGAAGAATTGCAGGAAATGGTGTAAACAAGGAGAATATATGGCATGGATATCAACATTGAGAAGTTAAAAGTGATGCTGATCTCAAAAAATGAAGAGCCGCTGAAAATCAAAATTGGAAACCAGGAATTGTATAACATGGAGCAGTTAAAGTACCTGGGATGTGTTCTGACAAAAGATGCCTACTGCACCAAGGAAATTAGGTCAAGGATCGCCAGGGACAAGGATGATTTCAACAATAAGAGGTTACCGCTGAACAGCAAGTTGAGTTTGGAGGAAGAAACTGATGAAATGCTACATTTGGAGCATCGCGCTGTATGGAGCAAAAACTTGGACTCTTGGGAAGATGGGAGGGGGGATATTTTTATAGCTCTGAAATGTGGTGCTGGAGAAGACTTGAAAATATCAGGTGGATAGACAAATGAACAAATCCTAATAAGAGTGGGTGAGCAGAAAACCATTTTGGAAGTGATTCTTCGGTACAAAGCAAATTGGATCGGACACCTCCATAAGAGGAACTATCTTTTGCATGAAGTCATAAAGGAAAGGTTGAGAGAAAAAGAGGAGCTTAGGAAGGAGGAGGATTCAAATATTGGATGACTTGAAGGAAAGAAGAAAATTATGGGAGCTGAAGGAGGGAGCAGAGAGAGAGCGCATTGGCAGTCTAAATTTTCTGACAAATGGAATGGACCTATTGTAAGACAGAACACATAATAATAACAATAATCAATAAAAAAATCTTGACTTTTTATTGCGATTTTACGTAAATCTGGCCAGCTCTGTGGTTTAGGGGTCAGTGGTTCTGCCTACAGACCAAAGTTTCCAGGTTTAATCCCCGGTGCTTTCAGTTTTTTTTTTTTTGTGAAACAGTGAGTCTGGAACGGGGTCAGACTAAGCCTCATAAGAACAATGAAATAAGGAACTACTTGAACAAATAAGTATTAGCCTTGTTCTAGAAAACTGAGATTAACGGCCAGAGGGGTTCGTTGTGCTGACCACCCTCTATCCACAAATGTTGACACTATCATCGGTGGCAGTGGCAGTCGCTCGGACGGTATATCTCGTTTGCGGGCTCATACCATGGAGTCTTCTTGTGTGTTGTTTTTATCTTGGCCCCGTGGCAGATGGCTACGAGCCTAGGAGTCCCGGGTTCAATTCACGGCTGGTACCTTAAGTATTTTTCCCGAAAGGGGCATTACCCCAACGGTCACCAGGGTTTGACTAGACTAAGCTACGTTTAAGAGTTTCCACTGGTTACACAACCTCACACTCACTATCATCATCATTCATCTCATCAGGACATGGGAAGAACCTCTACGGAAAGGATGTACGATTAGTACATTTGGACGTTCCCTGGACAACGTTACATTAGACTTGGCTAATCTTTCCAATACTGGACTACGAGTGATGTAGCTCAGACACGCAATATATAGCTTATAATACACGCATTTCAATCCTGGTGATGTGTCCGAGACAGAATTTGAAACGTTGGCCAAACTGGCTGTAAAAATACTTTTCATCTAAGTAAAACAATAAAAATAAATGTTTCATTTTCCTTACGGACGTTGCGTAGCTGTAACATCACAGAAAGTCAAGATAGGATTTCACATGTTAATGTATTCAGGAAGTTTTACTAGACGCGAGTTTTAAAAATACAACATTGAAACAAAAAAAAAATATTTTTAAAAATAGTCCTACATTGTCACAACATTATTTTTTGCTCATGAAGTAATTTTGTTGTAAACTTTTTTTTTAAATCGTCTATAAATTAGGTCATTTGATTTATTAATAAAAATGGCCAGTTGAAATCTTCCTCCCGAGATGTTGATTAAAAAACTCTGTGAAAGCGTATGTCTATCTAGAATAGGACACAAGAAAGATATAGCTTAATTTAATTAACTTTAAAATGAAAGTTAATGCTGTCCAGGTGCAAATAGGCCTATTAGAGTTTGTGTGCTTGTCAGCGAATAGGGGAAGTAATATCAGCACATAGACAAGAGGCCTCGCAGGGTGAACTACTCTTTTTTTCCTTCCCTCTCTTTCTATTTTGTACAATGAAGTAACTTAAAAGTGGGATAGTGCCAAGTTTATTTTTTATCTATGAGTCTTACTACCTTTTCGTGCTATACGCATATATGGAAGGTACAATAATGGGGTAGGGATGAGAATGGAAGCATTTTAGAGGTAATCTATCCCAATCTGCGTGAAAGGAGAGTTGACCACGATTTAAGAAAAACTACCCCAAATAGACTCGACCGGGATTCGAGCCCGATCTCCCTGTCATCAGCCAGTCTAACATGAGAGTGATGCCTTAGACCACTCGGTCACTGAAGCGTGTGAAATCACCAAGTAGGCAAAGTCGGGTCTGTTGACTGAACGGTCACTTAAATCGTTCTCGCACTGAGCAGTGAATTTGCCAACAAGCAGCGCCCAAACGAAAATGCGGTAAAATAGTTTGTCAGCTTTCTCTTGTTTTCCCTCGACCATCTTTTCTACTCCCCCCTCACCCCACTTTTCAACCCCCCACCAAATCCAGAGTTCTAGAACAGGTTACCCTCCTGGAAAGGAGGGGCGGAGCTTCGTGAAGGGTTGTGGGCGTGACTAACTGTCTAAAAGGGGTCGGCAGGGGGGGAAAAAGGGAGGGTAAGCCAAATAGAGAAAGAGAGGGATGTAAATTGGAACACTATGCAAATAGCGCGTGTTATGATGGTATTGGATTGTGTAGAGGGTGAGGTTATAAAGCTGGTTATGTTGCTCGTTTGGAAAACACTCCAGTCAAGGGTTGGGGGGAAAAAAGGGGAGTGTGGGATAGACGAGGGTGTTTTTTTTTCACTTCCAGTATGAGATTTCCCCCTCCCCCCAGCCCCGAATATAATATAATGTTTGGGTTACTTCGGTGATACCTATTTTTTGTTTTGTTTTGCGATGTTACTAAAGTTTTATTAATAGAGTAAAACCCTTAAGACCGAACCACGGTAGACCGAAATTCCGGATAGTCCGAACAAACTTTTCAGAAAACGAAGGAGGGAAAAAAAAAATTCAAATGAAATATATTTTATTGGTTGACAGGCTCAAAGTTCAAGGAGAATTTGTAAGAAGCAATGTTATCTGATAGTAAATGATTAATATTTACATTTTGTAGTCGTGTAGCTAAAATATTTACGGTAGGCCTACATAATACGCGTAGTAAATATATCTGTTAAATAAATTAACATTTGACTAAACTCAGTCAACTGTAATTTAAAATTTGTAAAAATACTGTATAGGCCTACCTGTATTCTTCCTCTTAATCCGAGTGTTCGATAATCCGAACAAGCCTCGGTCCCAATTAGTTCAGATTAGCAAGCTTCTAGTGTAGTACAGTAGCCCCATGGCTTCTTTGGTGCTGACTGACAGCTCACAGCTGACAGCTGACGGCTTTGAAAAGCTACCAGACCAAGTTATGTATCCCTACGCCGAACCATATGATCTGCAAAAAATTTAGGTAGCCTATACACCTAAATGTTGACTGTCAGAAGTCATCTGTGAACTGTCAGTCAGCACCAAGGGAGCCACGGGGCTACTGTAGGCCTAGTCATTCTTTAGTTAACATTTAGACAAAACGTAGAAAAAAAATGAAACTATGATTTAAAAATTTAGATATTTAAATGATGGCAGGGTTGTGTGGTACAGTGCCTTGCCTTGGAATGTCATAAAGGCAAGGCAAGCTTGGTCCCCATTTGACCTATAATACACATCCCACATGTAGAATGTATTTCCGTTGATACCTGAACAATGGGTGTTCTATTGCAGTGGTTCTTAACACTTTATTACTCGCAACCCCCTAGATATCCTAAAATATTTTCGCGGCCCCTCAGTTTTTGCTAACATATTAATTATTAAGATTCATTCTAAATAATGGCTTTGTTAACTGAT